>BLKR01015326.1:0-82126 GCA_011170035.1 Teleogryllus occipitalis | reverse complement strand
CAAATTGCGTTCTAAAAATAAGTTTCTTGTATTTCACATTTTCAAAGAATATCATGACAATTACAAACGTCCTGCGTAACACCAATACGCATCAATGACAATTATCATTGAGTGAACCTTTCCTCTCCGAAACGGACGTAGAGGCGGCGCGGCGCGGGCAAGCAAGTAGGCAGGCGTGCCAACAAAGGCGTACGTACCTAATTCTCAGGCGCTGCGGAGGCTCATGAATGGCCTTGCGGAATCGCCGGCGGTCGCCGCCAAACAATGTCCATCTCGAAGCGAACGCCCCCTGCCGCCGCTGGCTGCTCGGCGGCGCGGTGGGAGTCGCGAGGCGGGGAGGGGTGGGGAGGGGTTGGGGGGAAGGAGGGGCGCGTGCCGGCGCGCGTGCCGCCTCGCCCACGCGCCGCTCACGCGCACGCCGCCGCGCTGCGTGGGCGCGCCGCCGCCGAGACTCGCAGCGCTGGCCACTCGGGAGCACGAGAGGAGGTGGCCTGAGGAAGTGCTGCTGCTGTCGCTGCTTCAAAACATGGCCTGACCTGGGAAGAGGAGAGTTGCAACTATGACGTAATTTTCATCTTGTTCCGATTTCCGTAGTATTTTCTTGATTTGTATTTATTTTTATCTTCTCATCCTTCTTCTTCTTATCCTCATTCTTCTTCTTCTTCTTCTTCTTTTCCTCATTCTTCTCCTTATCATCCTTCTCATCCGCCATCGTCTTCTTCTCTTCCTCCCCTTCTCCGTCTTCTCCTCCTCCTTCTTCGACGCCTTCTTCCCCTTCGTCATCTTCTTCTCCTCCTTCTTCGTCGTTTTCTTATTCTCGTCCTTCGTCTTCTTCTTCTCCTTGTCCTTCTTATCATCCTTATCCGCCTCCTTTTCGTTGGAATTGATCGTGAAGTATTTTTGCAACAATTCAGAGCATCATTCGGAACGTTCTAGTTTCTTCGAACCATCGCAAACCAGTAATCTTAAGGTAAAAGGATTTTCACTGAGAAGTCGCCTTTTGAAAGTAATGGAAAAAGATATTGAATGCACAATCAACAATTGGCAAAGCTGAGGACACAACTTAATTTTCATGACCTTGTGTGCATACCGTAAAAGAGCCCTCAAAAAGAATCCATTGAAAATATCTTGAAAGCGAATGCTGCACAATTAACTCTCTTTCGATGTTCATAATTTATAATAATTAATGTAAAATACTTTAAAATATTATTTTGGGTTATATTTTAACAAATGCATTAAAACGCTTCTAAGCCAAAGAAATGGAATTATATATTTTTTTTTTGAGCCGGAACGGGTGAAGAGTCCATCCCAAACGTATTTATTACAGAAATTAAACAAATAAGCATTCACTAGTTGTTCAAAAGTATGTAACGTATGATCAAGAAAACTAACTTAATAGTGATTTTGCATGCGATTAGCTAAACAGCAAAGTTGGAAGTTGGTCAATGCACACAACGGGGCGATACGTGTAAGTTTACACAAAACTTGTCTTGTGATCCTAAGATGCCTTTTGACCTACGAAATCGACTACACACAAACACTGATCTTGCCCAATTATGTCGATTTATTTGCAGATACTCCATCTGCTTTGATTGCAGCTCTTCTAATGTCGTTGATTTGATCCGTACCGCCGATTTCCTAGCGCTCCCTCCACAGCAACTGTTTCAAATTAAACAGAGTGCCTAGGTTTACTCAGGCGCGTCGTTCTGATAGGTTAGATCTCAATTTCCACACCGGCAGGCTTTTGTCAACGACTCGCTTTGAATTCGCACAATATCGATAGTATGGTTCAACCATTTGCAGAAGCAGTCGGGCTGTTGATTGGATTCAATTCATGATCTCAAAAGGATAAACGTCTAGACTTACGGATCGAGTACAGTCCATTGTTTCGAAAATGGTACTAGTTTAGGGTATTCTCCGATCACGTTTACTTCAAATTTAATTTCTATAGATGGGAGAGGAGTGGGGGTTTGGTTATTTCGACGGCAGACTTGTTTTAACTGTACTTTCATTGTAATTCTGTTACACAGAAGCTGACATTTCGGATTACCAGACTTTACAAACAACGTACGTTATTTCTATTTAGTGTTAATTCAACTAATTTGCTAAAAGAATGGATAAAGGGAATGGAAGATTCAAGGAAACTTGTAGGTGTATTACGTCCGCCAGGAATTGATTTTTGGCTACCACAGAAATGAGGGAATAGAGCAGCCGACCCCTGGAATTCTGTTCAGTGGTCGCCTTCGACCCAACTATTCCACTGGCGGCAAAAATCCTGCCATCGTCAGGGCTTCAACGTAATTCCTCGGACCGCGTAAGCACACGCACAACTACGCACATGACCAAAGTCGGTAAAGAAAAAGTCGTGAATGTCAGTTGAGCGATATCGTGCAAATAAGCATCAACTGATGTCACTGCAGCGCCTCTGACCGGCAGGTCCTAGGTTCGAGTACTGACGGCGGCAGGATTTTCAACATTAGCTAGCTAGGTCGAATTCAGTCGCTGTCTGGAGAAGAATTCTAGCGGCCGGCTGCTCTGACCGGTAGTTTTCCGTGGTTTCTCCGATCAACACCAGGCGAATGCCGGAGGAGTACCCTACCGAACGGGCCACGGACTGCACTCTTTCCTTCCTTTTGCTCGTCCTATCTTCTCCCCTTACACACATACATTTACACTAACATGCACCACACTACCACATATTCCGGGAGACCGGTCGGGAGCTTAGAGCTTGTCCCAACTGGGGCGGTGCCCTGCTGGTGGGAGAGTCCTGGTTTGGGGGAAACCCCACTAGCCGACCGTAGGTCGGTGCCGGATCTCGCCATCCAGCGGGGGAAGATCACCGCCATCTCGCGAGAAATAAACATGCACTACACTAACGGGACTAATGACCGAAGCAGTTGACGCGCCCGGAAACACGAAAAAATCAATCAATCAATCAATTAACCACACTACCACACATTCCGGGAGACCGGTCGGGAGCTTAGAGCTTGTCCCGACTGGGGCGGTGCCCCGCTGGTGGGAGAGTCCTGATTAGGGGGAAACCCCCGCTAGCCGATGGTAGGTCAGCGCCGGATCTCGCCATCTAGCGGGGAAAGATCGCCGCCATCTCCGGAAAAACATGCACTACACTAACGGGACTAATTACCAAAGCAGTTGACGTGCCCGGAAAGACGAAAAAATCATTCAATCAATCGTGCAAATAACGCACAAGGTTGAAATTCATACATCGAAGTGATAGCCGACCAAATTCATTGGTTGACTTTACCGTGTTTCCGTTAATTCGTAAAGCCTCCATATTATTTTTTCTATGGCTTTTGTCCAGCCGACAGCCGGTTACCCTTTTCGTCCTGATGGGGCATACATTCGACCATGCACTAGACACCAAATCACTTGCGGGCTCCTCTGATCTGGGGTCAGGAGAACGCGAGGCCCTCCGCGACAACGCAAACATGAGAGACAAGGGTCAAACAACCATGCCCAAGGCGGGACTCGAAAACGCGACCCTTCGGACCGAAGCGCTGAGTCGGTACGCGCTCTTAGCCACCGCACCCATCCAGATCAGCAAAACCTCTATATTATTAGAAAAACATTAATAAGAAATACCGCTTCTTTTACTTTTAATAGTAGTACTCATTCTCAACAATTTGTTTTCTTTTTAATTATCTTCCTGTTCAACATACATGTTTTTCAGGGTTGAGAATAGAAACATATATAACGTTTGGTTCATTTCCTAACTGTGGGTGCCCTCGATGGGTACGTTAGTAAGTTTTAGTTTATTTTAATAATTTTATTTGTTTGGAAAGTAAATTTAAAGAAAAGAGAATGATAGTTTGTGGTTATTTAATTGAGGTCATGTCATTTGAGGCGGATTTTCTGCTATTATAAGGTGGTGTTTAGAGAAGCGTGAGTTTATATGTAGGTTCGGTTCCGTTGTGCGTCCAAAGTTGAAAAATTACATTTGTGTATTTTTTCAGAAAACAAAATGATACACCAAACCGAATTTTATGTCATAATAAACAATGCAATTAGCACTACCCGTAGGAAAAGTTAAAAGGAAAAAAATGTGGAGCCGTTTGTGAGAAAAAGGCGTTTGAGCTGACAGTTGCGGTTCCTTTCAAGACGGCGGCTCGCACCGCGCGGTGGCTCACTGAGAGTCAAAGGAGCCGCTCCCGTGAGGCATCCACCCTGTGGCCGGGCTTCGCTTCCCCGTTGCCGGGCGCGTGCACACGGGGCGGGCGCCAGGGCGGAGGCGGCGCGCCGCGGCGGGGCCCGGCCCGCTTGGCGCGCTGCCCCTGGCCGCGGTCGTTGCCGCCCGCCCGCGCGCGCACCGCGCTGCAATTGTTTCCATTAAACCGCGCGCCTAGGGTTACTACGGCGCCGCGCGTCTCCCGGCCGAGGGGTTTGCGGACGGATCGCGTGACGAGAGGTTTTTTATTTTTTTTTAAGTATTCCTAACTGTAATTTCCAATTGCATTTTCTGGTGCTTGGTGGCAGTGCTGTACTATTTGCGTTGGTGTTGCTGAGAACTTGCAGAATGGGTTTAATAACTATTCAAAGACGATTTTTTTATTTCACACATTCCACAAGATTTGTGATACCCAAAAGGAAGCATTTTTGTGGTTTGTATATGTCGTTGTGGTTTTTATGTTCAACAAAATACCCTCGACTTGATTTTCAAGAATTCGTATACGAGCCATAATGAAACCTCAACGATGTATTAAGTTTATTCTTATCAAACTCTTCACAATATATTGAATAACATTGACTAAAGTTGACATTCTCATTAACAGCAGAAGTGAGCAAACTTGCTGACAAATCGCAGTATTCATCTTTGCGAGTTTTAATTATTGAGATATTTCTGTACTAATTGTCCGCAAAACTACTTAAATGAAAATGTATTTTCGATTATTGCGACGCTGTCCTCGGTCCAGGCAGTTTGTGAGTCGAAAATGCGTTTTGCGTACCACTGCACTGAATTCTATAATTGCTCCAGTGCACAAGTCGTTGCTTTCCGGATACACTGCATCAACATGTATATCTGTAACACTTAAACGGAAGCTCTTAGAATGTCTGTGCACGACAAATTAAAGACTCGTAGCTTGAAACCGCAATACTGCAACCGCCAATGTTGACCTCAGCTTACAAACACTCTTACATCAAACAAGCTTACAAGCTTACTCACACAGCGAGTTTTGGCCCTGTGAAATTTGCTGACGCATAAATAAATTCCCTTGATGAAAAATTTTAAAATGCGTAAATAGAAATTAATATAAATAGTAGTAATGTAATAATAAATAGACACTTTTTATTTGCATCGTTTTGGTTCCCTCAGTTTTCATCCTTTTAGAAAAAGTAGATTATGACGTCGCGCCGGTCGCTGGCCGCCGTCCAATTAGAGGACACCGTACACTAATTGTTTTCATCAGCCTGCTTTGAATTCCTGCTGCGCAGTACTTGACCTCTGTTAGTGCACGCTCCACGTCGAAGGATCCCCACGCTCAAGGGCGCCTGCGTGTATGTTTTTATATTATTTTTTATTTTTTTTTTGATTCTGAACAAAATAAATTTACATTAAAATCTATTTCATATTGAAATGATGTGTTTTAGGAGCTCGGGTGCAGGTTGATTCTCTCGAACCTACTGAGTTAGCGTAGTCGTACGCACAAGGGGGGAGGGGGTTCAGGCCGTTCCCCTTGAACATTTTTTAGCCCCACGTACCAAAAACATTTTATCTCCCCTCACTATGTTCAATCTGTAAAATACTTCCTTTTTAATGTGACGATTTGAAAAATTATTTTAAAGTATTTTGGTAAGAAGCTCCTCCAGGCCATTGTGGCAACCGTGTTTTTATATAATTGAAATTATAACTTAAGTGATACAACTAATAAATACATTATCCTCGTAAAAATGTTTTATTTATTTACAAATGAAATATTTCAAATGTAAATAGAAACATTCAATGGAAAGGGGGGGGCAGAAATACAGTTTGCCTCCCCTCTTGTTTTAGCTACGGAGCGACATTAGTAAAAAAACATTTTACTTTCGTAAATATGTCATTCTTTATATTCTTCCTTTGTTAATCTAACAATTTGGGGAATTGATACGACATTTGGAGAAGAAACTCTCCAAACTATCTGGCAACCCTGTAAATGGTTCATCATAAATTGAATTGTTAAACTGTACCATTAAAGCTATAATTTTTATTTTACTTGTACGTTTTATATAATTCGTAGTAAAATACGTCATATGTAAACAAAAAAATTGATGGAAAAGGGATACCAGAGGGGCCCAGAAATGCAGTTACCCTTACCCTCTCTTGTTTCAGACTGCGCACGCTTATGGTTCAGTCACTGCGAAGAACTGAAGACTGAAGGTCTCTGGGGTCGTAAATGAGTGGTGAAGGGGAACTGCATACTGATTTGCTTCATTGGTCCATTGTGACTCGGGCGTTTGGCGTCATGAATTTTTTATTGGAATGCTACGTCGGCTCCATTCCAAATATGAAGATGTCTGAGTAGGTGCCGTTCTTACAAGTGCAGATATCTACAAAAATTATTAGCAGAGATATTACTCCACACAACAGAAATGTAATTAGTATTCTTCTTACAATATAATATTGCGTGCATTATGTCGCAAAGCATTCGAGGAAAGAAAAACAAAATTCTGTTGGCTGTGTCAAAACATTAAGGACAGTCGGGACAGTCAGGAGACTGTCATTTATTGTATGCGGCTGTCTAAAGCATAGGACACTTAGTTCTCACTGAATATACGCTGAAAATAATATTCCGATCATTCTAATAATCTGATAATTTTCAATTTTCACGACGCATTAATCGAGATCCGCATTCCTTGTTAGCCCATTGTGTATCATTCCAGTAATTTATAACAAATTATATTTTTAATAGATGGAATGAATAATACACACAAAACACTCGATATTATTAAAGAACTGGTGTGTGCCAGTTAATGTTTTCTTCATTCGCCAGTTTCAACGAAACGCGAAATTGCAGCTCACTCCGAGTCTCGTTGCAGTGCCGGTGTCTGCGCTGACGCGTCTGCTGGTTTGGATTTCAAGCCCAGAAGCTACATTTAAACTTAATTTTCTCGAAGATAATATTTTACGGCTAAACTGGATTGGCTATCCTTGATGAAATTCAGCCTGGAATTTGGGGTAATGTATTGTAACGGAAGCTTTCGGATATCCTGTTTAGAGTAACACGAATTCTTTGACAGCAATGTCGAATTCAGTCGCTGTCTGGAGGAGAATTCTAGCGGCCGGCTGCTCTGATCGGTAGTTTTCCGTGGTTTCTCCGATCAACACCAGGCGAATGCCGGAGCCGTACCCTAACAAACTGGCCATGTACCGTGTGCAATCTTTCCTTCTTCTTCCTTGTCCTCACCTCTCCCTTATACATACACACACACACACACACACAGTTGCACTAGCATGCACTACACTACCCCAAATGGCGGGAGGTCGGTCGGGAGCTTAGAGCTTGACCCGGCTAGGGCGGTGCATCGCGGGTGGGAGATATCTGGTTAGGGGAAACCCCCTTAGACGAATTTAGGTCGGCGCCGGACCTCGTCATCTGCGGGGGAACACCACCACCAACTCTCGAGCAAAATCCACACACACACTACACTTACGAGACTAACGATCATAGTAGCTGACGCGCCCGAAATCACTAACAATCAATAAATCACTGAGCTGTCGCTTCCTGTTGACTGACTCAGCACGTGGTGCCATACCTCCACAAATCCTGATCGATTCTTCGAGCCCTCTTCTCCCCGCGGTTTCGGGGGTCCCAGCGGCGACCCGCACCCTCGACGGCGCCCCTCCCCCCGTCACCGCCTGCGCGGCTTGCTTGCGCCTCTATTTTTAGTCGTCGGTTGCGCCGCCCAATTAGAGGCAGCGGCCGCAAGCTAATTGAGCCCAAGTGGCGCGCGCGCGCACGTGGTCGCCGCCCCGCCCCCTTCCCCCTCTCCCGCTCCCTCTTCCTCGCCTGCGCTCCCCGCCTCGCCGCCGCCGCTAGGGATCGCAACGCTTAGGAAAACACCCGTACTTCGATATACATCAATACTTCGATATACATCAATACTTCGATATACATCAATACTTCGATATACATCAATACTTCGATATACATCAATACTTCGATATACATCAATACTTCGATATACACAAATACTTCGATGTACACAAATACTTCGATGTACATCGACACTTCGATATAAGTTTGATATATCAATACTTCGATACTTCGATATTCCATACTTCGTATGGAAACATCAATACTTCGATACGTCAACAAAAGGTTTTTGATGTCGATGGAAATATCGACAACACTTAAGGACAACACTAACACAGACAAACATCCATGCCCGAGGCGAGATTCGAACCCACGACCGGTCTAGCTGAAGGAGGGACCGTCAACCTCTGCGACCTCGGCTATCCAGTCCGGCAAGTTTTAAATATGATGAAACATTTCGAAGTAAAATGTCTTTGTTCTAATGTAATACATAACACATCAAAATTAGTTTAAAGTATATTCTGCTAAAATTTGACTTATCTTAATTTTGTAATCAGTGTTCTGTGTAGTTAAGGTTCAAATTTCAGTTTAACGATATTACCATAGAACAATACCAACATCTATTCATCCATGATATTACCACTTATAAAAAAAGGTAATTACATGTAAGAAAAGTTGCGAATAGCAAACGGTTTCGTGCCGCCAGGGGAGCCACAATAGTGTCGGTTCTCAATGGCTGTTAATTGCGAACAATCCACAAATAAAGTAGATACAGGAAATTTTTTTTACATAATGAGAAATTTTTTTAAACACCGACGTTTCTGCACAAACATATCGATCTGAAGAAAACATCGAAAGTAAAACATCGATGTTATAATAGCGATGTTTCTGCTCGAAAATATCAATGTTTTAAAAACATCGATTTTTTTTGCCATCTCTTGGTGCCACTGCTTGCCGCCTTCGCAGTCACTCGGAAAACGACGTCTGACGCACAACAGTTGCGGCCAAGTAAACTGACACGCCACAGTGCCGCCGCCGCCGCCGCCTCCGCTGCCGAGGAACGAGAGCAAATTGCTGGACGGCGCGGGGGCCGTGCTGTTGGCTGATAGCCCGTGCGGCCGCACGACTGTGGATTGATTGATTGATTCATTTTTTCGTGTTTACGGGCGCGTCAACTACTACGGTCATTAGTCCCGTTAGTGTAGTGCATGTTTTTTCTCGGGCGATGGCGGTGATCTTCCCCCGCTGGATGGCGAGATCCGGCGCCGACCTACCGTCGGCTAGTGGGGCTTCCCCCTAACCAGGACTCTCCCACCAGCGGGGCACCGCCCCAGCCGGGACAAGCTCTAAGCTCCCGACCGGTCTCCCGAAATATGTGGTAGTGTAGTGCATGTTAGTGTAAGTGTGTGTGCAAGGGAAGAGGATAGGACAAGGAAGAGGAAGGACCGATCGCGCGCGGTCCGTGGCCCGTTTGGTAGGGTACTGCTGTGTTGATCGGAGAAACCACGGAAAACTACCGATCAGAGCAGCCGGCCGCTAGAATTCTTCTCCAGACAGCAGCTGAATACGAACTAGCTGAAAAGCTAGTGTCGAAAATCCTGCCGCCGTCAGGACTCGAACCTAGGACCTCCCGGTTAGAGGCGCTGCAGTGACATCAGTTGATGCATTGAGCTACCGCTACCGGTACGACTGTGGACGGAACCATTGAAAAGAAGCGGGCCATCCTGAACGCGGTAGTTTGATTTGAGCTGTTTGGATGCGGCTTAACGTATTAAGGTGGGCGTCAAAAATGACCGTTCAAATGTTCTTGCTGACCGCTCTGAGATAGGTCCAGAAAAGTCGGGCTGCGGAAAGTTTCGGTCGATTGAAACCAAGCCCCCCAAGGGTTGAACTTTAAACTGGATTTAACCAGGAAATCGTGCCGATTGTGACTTCTTATTTTTTAATATTTTTACCTGAAAAGGCGTGTCCTGTTGAGTGTGGTGGGGTGCTGTACACGAATGCAAAGCCAGAAATTGACTTTGATTTTAACACATTTATTTATCATAGTAGATTTAAAAAAAATAGTTTGAGCTGAGTATGTTTAATCAGACATCCATAGCCACAGAATAAATAAATATTTTCGAACTGCTGTGTCATTTGTTACACCAACCTCGCAAATATTACTGAAAATTAAATAATTGATGCAGCATACGTAGCAATAAGAATATCTTAATTTCGATGCAAATGGGACATAGAAGTATTTAGTGAAGATTCTTTCGTATATAAGTATGAATCTCATGTTGAAACGAGCAACTGAAGAGCAACAGAAGTTCTTATAAGAATGACTGCCATCTTTGTAGGGAACGCATCAAGACTAAACTTTATTTCCACTGGTAACAACACGCGGTCTGAATAAATAATGGGTGACTCGTTCTCGTGGTTAGCGCGAAGTAAACAGACTCGCCATCCGCGCACTCGGACGCGAAACGTCAGCGCATTGTTAACCGCCTCAGGCGCCGCTCAGTCTCTCGGCTCTTGGCTTTGATGGAGTAGGGGAATAGGGGGCGGCAGACGGGACTTCCCCGCTACTCCCACGCGCCAACTCTGTCGTAGCGGCGTTTCTCAGGAGCTTCATTCGCGGAAGCAGCACGAATATTTAATTTGTCTGCCGGGATTGCGTCTCGTGAAACGCCAGTACGGTTCAGTTACCCGGAACAGGCAGAAGTGGCTCAACATAACTGATGTCACTAGTGCCTCTCACCGCCAGGTTCTATGGTTTGGGGCCCCACGGAGGCAGGATTTTCGACACTAGCCAGAGAGATAGGTTGAATTCACCTGCTTTTCTGGAGGAGAATTGTAGTTGTCTGCTGCTCTTATGGGTAGTTTTCCGTGGTTTCTTCGATCAATGTAAGGCGAATGCTGGAGCAATACCCTAACGAACGGGCCCCGAACAACGTGAGATCTTCCTTTATCCTTGAGTATGTCCTAGCCTCGCCTTTTACCCACACACACACACACATTTAAGTGCACAACACTACCTGTGTGTCTGGAGACTAGTCTGGAGCTTAGAGCTTGTCCTGGCTGGGGCGATTACCCACTGGTAGGAGATATCTGGTTGGGGAAAACTTCTCTTCGATTTTTCTGTTCTTATTAGTTTACTCAAACTGCTATTATGTAATATGATTAACATGGAATTCATACAACTTCGAAAGGCAAGTTTAGAAAAAACATTTTCTCAACATTCTCTAGTGTAACAAACATTTGCTCAGGTTAGTGAACGATATATTCTAAAACAGATGATCATTGCCAAAGTCCGCATCACTCGGCAAAATGTATTTTTTGCCAACCATATGAACAAGTGCCAGCTGCCGAATTCCTAGACAGGGTCAGCTCAAGGAGTTTAGTAGGAGGTAAGGAATAATTCTCACAAGGGATTTTTGTTTTTTCCGAAATCTTTGCAAAAAGTAATATTCTCAGAATTGATACAAATCGTATAAAAACAATGTGAGACAACGTTAACCTTAATTCTTTGAGACAGAAATTCTAAGAGGACGAGGACGTCGATGGTAAACGGACAACACACAATTGCTGAAAGTGCCACGCTTTCAACTAAATTCTCCATACACCTATTCTAAATATGTTTAATATTTATTTAAATAGTAGGTTTGAAGTGAACTTTCTACCTCCATACGATTTAGGTTTCCCGCAAAAATTCTCCAGTTTGATGGAATGACCAAATTACCAGAAGTACGGAGTACTTTAACCTCAGAAGAATTTAGCCAACTATTTTGAAAATAATGCGAATCATTTGTACATGTATCTCAACGATCACGCCCCCAATTAGTTGGACAAAAAAACGTGTCAAATAATCGCTACGTGACTGAATAGAGTCTACGCATCTTAGGCCCACGTAGAACTGATCTCGGGCTACGGTTCATTAATAGTAGTTTAAGCAAATAGTTTATAATGTTAAGCATTATTGAATTTGTACATATTTTGAAAACGAGCAACTTTAGGAGAGAGTTTTCAAATTAGTACGAATGCAATAAAGTAACATTTTAAACGAGTTGCATACGCAATTTTTTTCTGTAACATTATAAATATTTAAGGGAATCAAACATAATATTTCGAAACAACTTCCTAGTGACGTCTCGGGTATATGACATCTGCCCGAGAAAACGGTGGTCGGCTGTTCCATTTACTGCTACCACCCTAAGGTTTTCTCGTTGCGATTGGCTGAATGTGTGATAACGCAATAATTCGAGCCGTAAAATCTAATAAGTCATCATTTGTGCCGTAAAAGGTCCTTTTATGAACGTTTTCTTGCAACAAAAAAGGTCGTTTTTAATGCTGGTATAAAAAATACTACGCTCAGAATATTTCGCAATGATTAAAAATATTGATGATTAAAATCATATATTCCTTGTTACTTTACTCGTACAATGACATGTGCAATCATTCAAATAATCAGGGACTGAAAATCCATTTACAATGCATTCAAATATATATATTTTTAAATCGGACTACAAATAATGATAAAAACTAGTTGTGGACGCGTAAAATGGTAAAACTATTAATGGTATTTACTTACCACCAAAATGAGAAACAGTTTTCAAATGTTCACTCAGCAGATAATAATGTAAAAACGTACCTGAAAAAGAGAAAAGAATCTATTAGTGTACAGATAATGCACATAAAAATATTATTACAAGCTCTGCTCGTTTAATTTTATTTTACCACCTCCCACGTTCTTAAACTGATGACGAGGGAGCTACACTTGCTACATTTAATGAATGTAACATTCACATAAAATACTGGTAGAGTATTCACGCAAAGTAGGTATTATTGTAGAAATATCTTGCAATGCATATGACATTCAAAAACTATTTTGTATGTAAATAACGAATGAACACAAACATGAAATAAAAATTGCGTGACGATTGAAATGATATTTTTAACAACATTTGATCAACCACACAATTTCGTAGTAACTCGATTTTCCCATTTTGCTTTGAGTTTTCGGACGTCAGTCAGGTTTCCCATTCGCGTCCCATCATTTTAAAAATACCAAAAGGCCGCTTGCAAAGGAAACGTCCCGAGTTGTACTACTCTATTTATATATCTTTCTGTAACTGTTTACAGATCATCCTGTATCATTTTTCTTTTTTCTAATATTTGCGGCAAATGTTTTTCACCCACTTATACGTATTTTTCACGTATATTTGAAATTTACTCAAACTCTGGGATAAATACACGGTCACGTAAAACCAACATTCGAATACTTGTTCGGGATGTATTTGGACTATTTCGACGCGAAATTCCGATGTGAGTTAACAAAGTTCAGTACATATTACGAGGGACAGGTCGCCGTGCTTTGAAAACTTTTTAATGAGTGAAATGCGAGCGAGCATGTGGACAAATAAGAACCGTGCAGCTATAGAAAATAAATTTTTATGTTATCTCAAAAAATCTGTGACGCGACCGGGTGACCATGTGTACAATGCAAAAGGAACATGGTACGTCATCAGAGTGTTACGTTCAATGCTTTCGTAGTAACCCAAAAATGTTGATTTCATCCCCATCCCTTCATTCATCAAAGGGTATTGGATTCTGCGTTGATGTCGAAATATCTCGCGTTCACGGATCTTCGAAAAACTGTATCAAAGGTTGTTTTGATTCCGTACTTCCGTTCTGTTGAGCTAAAAGTATTCACGATGAAATATAATATAAGACACGATAATTGTATTCATGTATGTATACATTATTGTAATTAATAAAATTGGAAATATGGCAAGACTTGAATTGATCATATAAAGAGTATCAGGAAAGTAATTTGAAATACTAATAAGTGTAAATGAGAATATTGTATATGATTTTGATTTTTATCTTTTTATATATTTTTTAACATGAGTGATTTCCATAATTGTCGGAGTTTTGGTTGGTATATAACCCAAAGGACATAGTCTACATATTCAGTCGATATTCATCAAAAGTAGAATTAACAAAATTTATCAACCAAATTCACCTACTTGAAGTTTGAAATAAAGGACTAAAACATAATAAAACATGATTTGCTCACAGTTAATAACAGTATGGGTTTCTTTAGTTAATCCTCGATTCTGAGTTGCAAAATTTCTGAAATGTTGGAGACGTGAGGTTCATAAACTCATGCTAGCACGAACTCTATGGTGACGAGAGCTGGTTGGATTGCAAGACGAAAAGTTCCTTTTATTCATCGTTTTTACGTAGGGAACCTGAAAGTTAATTAAGTTGTTTCTAATTCAACTACATACGCGCGTTACTTCGAAAAATGTTGTTCTTAATGAAATTCGCTAAGATAAATTAAAATTATTCTTTTTGAGGCAAAACATTTGGAAATAAAACACAGTGTGAGAGAACTCTATGTACTAGTACTACATGTTACATGACGGACGGATACTTTTCGAAAAAGGCGAATATCCGATAGTTGGTGAAGCAGTCTTCCGCCCGTGGCACTCCATCGAAGCCCTTCACTCTCCATTCATATTTCTTTGGTTCGATTTCAGCTATCAGCGTTCTTTTTCCAGGAAGGAAACTGCTGGTTAATTCACTTTTTATCAAAAGTCGAGGGCGTACTTACTACAATAATAATGCTGAAAGTCATATTCGTAGCAGAGACTGTGGTTTGCACAGTAGCTCTCTACAGGTGAAGTCTTGCTTCAATAGGCTATCCCCTCAACCGCTGATTTCTGGTTCCCTCCCCGTCCTGCTCCAACCTGAAATCTCTACAGCACTTGGGCAGTGGGCACTCCATTAGAATTGTTCGTTGGTGAATGTTTGTGGTAAAATTATACATTGGTTGTTAGGGTATGGTTTTAATAGTGAAGGTGCTTGGAATAGGGGGCGAATATGTGCTTGTGTTGATTTATGACTGTCGGTGTGTGCGCATGTGTGGGTGCGCGTTTGAGTTTTGTTTTTCCACGTGTGTTTGTGTGTTGGGTTGTGTGAATACGAGTGCGAGTCGGTGTTTGTGTGTAGGTCTGTGCGATTGCGTGTATATGTATGTGGGATTGTGTCAGTTCGTGTATGTAGCCATGTTTTTGTGAGCGCGTGTGGCTGAGTGCGTTTGTGTGTAAACATTGGAGTCTATGTATGTGCGTATGTTGACATACATTTGTGCGCGTGTGTTTGGGCGTTGAGTTGTGTGAATACGTGTACGAGTCTTGGTCTGTGCGAGTGCGTGTAAGTGCCTGTATTTGTGTGCGGGTGGGTTAGGGCGTGTATGTGTCGGTGTTTGTGTTTCTTTGTGAAAGTGGGCGTGTAGCTGAGTTCGTGTGTGTGTGTAATAGTGCCTTTGTGCATATGTTGCTGTCTGTGTATGTATGTTTGGCGTCTGTGAGGTTATGTTTGGCGTATGGGAGTGTATGTTTGGCGTATGGGAGTGTATGTTTGGCGCCTGTGAGTGTATGTTTGGCGTCTGTGAGTGTATTTTGATGTCTGAATGTGTGTGTGTGTGTGTGTGTGTGTGTGTGTGAGTGAGTGAGTGAGTGAGTGAGTGAGTGCTGCAACATGTCGCCTGGAAGGCGATTAGCGCCCGGCGCCTGCCACCTCGTCAACGACCGCCACTCGCGCTGCGCGCGGCCGCAAACGCTGATTCCATTAACTAACCCTCTCCGCGCATCGCACAGCGCCCTGCAAGCCTCTGGCCTCCCACCACGCGCGCTTCAGCGGCGCACCGAGCGACTCCACGTGCTGATTCTTGGAATGTGGAGCATTAAGCGAATTACAATCGACTCCGGTTATAGTGAACACTTGAGGACTAACATTTTCAGTTCGCTATATCCGAATTTCACTATATCCGATGATGTCAAAATTAAACAGAATTCCTCCATAAAGATTAATTTTATTAACATTGAGATTCAGCAAAACACATCAACAGCACGAACTGAAAATTTTAATATCTTTATTTGTCCTTAAAATGAATTTCTTTTCAATTGTTAGCTTCGTACTTTTTCATTATTAATTTTTCTAGATTCTTCTCCAGAATTCGTGTTCTTTCCATAATTGATTCTACATTAACCTCTGTGTCTAAGTATCGTAATGCAGTCTTGACACCCTTCAATGCCTCTTGCACTGTTGGAATTAAAGCTGCCTAGTGTTGGAATTTGGGGTACTGGGGCGATATATTCTTCTCCAGGAGGGAATTATTTTCAGATCGTTTTATTTCCTAGGTTTACTGTAGCCGAAGTTCAGGTTCACTATAACCGAGTTTTCTTATGATTATTTGTAATGTAAGTGAAACGGAACCAGTGACCTAAGTTCACTATAACCGAGGTTTCACTATAACCGGAGTAGACTGTATTTGCTCATTTTATTTTAACGATCTGGTGTGAAACGTAACATTGGAGTTTTTTCCCCTCGACGTAAATTAATTTCCTTGCACACATATTTCACGTGAGAAATTTCATGCTTGCAGATCTAAGATTATAAACTCTCTCTCTCTCTCTCTCTCTCTCTCTCTCTCTATATATATATATATATATATATATATATATATATATATATATATATATATTCTTTAATAAACAATAAACAGTATTTTAATGCACTCTCGTCATACACCACGTATCATTTGGCATCGCAATTGCTTCTGTCTGAAAATTACACCGCTGTATATTTCGTCAATACTTCTGATAAATAATATCATATACACTGATCCTACATGTACTATATTTTCTTATCCAGAAGTTTGTAGAAGGGGAGTAACAATTGTTTGCTATCCTCGAATCGAAATTCAGTACGCGATCGGTCGTCTTCTTTTAATACTGCCCGCAGTATGTCGAAACATTCCCTTGAATATGTTTCAGAGAATTCTTCAACAGTTTCTTCTCGTCCTTCTTACTTCATAACAGAGAAAGCGTTCCTAAAAATTTCATTTGGATTTAAACCGGGCCGTACTGTTTGTTGAAGTGTGTCCTTTGTGAAAGCAAGTACGGTATAATAGGGACATCCACGTGAGCGCTGAATGCATAAGAAGATCTGCGCATAAATTAGTGTGTGTGTGTGTGGGGGGAATGCGGCAACAAAATTGCAGACCATGACGTAACTGAGTCTTTAATATTATTAGCTTGCTTCTTTTAAAAAACGTGGGAATATCTGATTGATCCTCGCCGTATTGATTTTCTTTCCTCCGATCTATTCAAGGTGTAGATATTATAGGTAGCACGTGCACTGCTCCGAATGCATCGGCTAATTTACACCAATGTCAGTCTGCGGGCGATGCATCAGGGGCACTAATGACAAGGCATTGTCGTCCCTGATGAACTCCACTTCAACCTTGGCATTATCAGGTTTTGGACCGCAGAGAACAACTAAACAATCCAGTACAAATTTGTAATAGCATGTCTGGCAGCGTTCCGGTGTGTGTGGTTGCGAAAGGAAATCTGTATTGAACCCAGTTTGCAAGCAGCACGTACAGGAGTGCACGTTGCAAGCAGCACGTACGCATTATGGAGTGGTAATAATTAACTCTCTGCAGAAGGACTTCATAAATGTTAAGACCGTCGAACATTTTACTGTATTCTATTTGCTTAAACGATTGCGTAGAGCAGACATGTCAAGGTCGAGGGCAAGGTAACAAGCTTATTACAGTTCGCGGGCACTGCGTCCACAGAAACTGGGGCGAGATTTGGAAGTAAGAATTGCACAAACTGATTCTTCGGATTTGATGGTTTGTTACAGAATACTTGGTCCATGACTCTTTTGGAGAAGACATTTGGCAGTTATCACTAGCTACATTAATTCGCACTTTCTCTTTAAAACAAAGAAATGATTCGTTAAAATGAAATAAACGAAATTGAAATCGGTTAGATTTCAAATTATCAATTGAGAGTAAAATTTTAAAAAATTGAATTAAAAGTATTTTGATTTTTTAATCCATTTTACTTAAGAGTGATATAAACGCATTAACTTTCTACGTTCAGGTTAGAAGGTTTGACAGATAAATTATCTTATCCGTTAAAAGAGCTGTCCGACCGTCAGCAAGAATTGTTAAATTGTTGAGACTTGTTAATTTATTTCACATTATTACTAAATACAATAAATAACCTAATGATTTAGTAACACAACATAAAAGGAAAACAAGGAAAGAATTCGTTATTCGAACATATTCCTTTCACTTAGTAAAAATGTTTATACAGAGAATATCTAGTAAGAAAATAAACATGAAATAGTAATAAGTAGTGAAGAATGTATTTATAATACGTTTCTTAGTTATTTGGTAGAAAAATGTGGCAAATATGTTTTCGTATGAAGTCACAATTCACCGCCTCACCCCGCTTCAGCTTGCGCGTGTACACCGCTTTCTGGATTTGGAGGGAAAGTGAGTGGTGAGTCAGGGGAAGTTACCCGTGCCCGTAGGAGTGCGAGGCTCCCCAGGTGGACAAGTTGCTCGTACGGGCGCGGTTTGACATGTCTAGCGTAGAGAATAATAGCAAAACATGCCCCCTTGGTGTCGCAGGGGCTTTGGGTAGGTTGCCCCAAGTAAGCATTACATCACGGCCATGAACTTGAATTCCACGTAAGGCATGCAGGTTTCCTGTATAATTAAACTCGATACACAGTGAAATATAAATTATAAATTGATACTCCGTTATGTACTATATATAACCATATTTGAAAACCGAATTCATGAATTGAAAAAAACATTAAAATAAACCTCAGGCGTGAGAGGGGAAATTTATCTAGTGCTTAATATTTAACATCAGTGTTATTTCATATTTACAGTCAATTTGTGTAAATATAATTCGAAATACTGAACAAACGTTCAATTTTGTCACTTTCGTTCAAAGTTGTGTTCCAACAAAAAATTTAATTGATTACTATATTAAAATTAAATTGAATCGAAATTAATTCTATAACCTTTTATGAATTCCAATTCAGGAACTGAAGAATTCAATCTGTTATTAATTATTCGAAAGCGCTTTTTGATTCTCCTGGTTTATAAATAACTAATTCATTTTTATAAATGGGAAATTACACCTCCAACGTTGTACTAAGTGTTCATATTCACAAATAGGACAATAAGAATGTTCTTGAACTGAATGAAAAGTAGGTAATTTTGAGACTAGGTAAGGGAATTGTTTCATATGTAAACGTTGTAATTTTACATATAGTTGCTTATAATATTTTATCATTAAATTTATAAATATTAAGAACTAGCCATCTAGAATGATCTAGAATACATTCAGTACCCTTGAATTAACGAAAAAAATCTTCCTCTGACAGTGATTTAATTTATTTATATTTCCTAACAAGCCTTTACAAAAAAAAGGGAATTTGAGGTCACAGTCAACGTTCAATGGGAATGCAGGTACATGAGAGGCACAAACATCAACAGGTTTTTACAAACATCCTCTGGATTTATGCACCTTATCTAAAGCGTTTTGTGGTCGAGCTGTCAGACCTCTAGCCATGATGATTGACGACCATGGCATACGCACTGATAATAACAAGCAGAGTACGTTGGTATCTTCGGAATTGAAACACAACTTTGAACATGATAGACCAACAACAACAAAAATCATACCAATATCCACCACAGCAACAAAAATAATAATTACGACAGTGACTAGGGAAAAAAGTTCATTCCTAGTTTTAATGTTTAGAATACTTCTCATAATATGAAGGAAACAAAGTTCAGTCCGCCAATTTCAAGAATCACAGAAAAAAACGTGAAAAAGAACTGGATATATTCCGCTAACCCATATAAATGGGAAGCGATTTGTTTTCTTTATGATTCTCATTAAAGAAATATTTTTGTGACATTGAATAAGGGACGCAAAGAAACAATTAACGAAACAAATATGCAGAGGGGAAACTGTTACTAACGAATTAGGGAGAATTGATAGCGGAATACAGAAGGGGAAAAATGTTTGAAATATCTGAAAATGTAACTATGGTAATCTGAACCTTGCTTTGGACACTGAAAATATCTCAAATATAACAATAGTAATATCATATTATCTCCATTCTGTATAGGAAAAGGAATGATTTCCAATCCCATTATTTAGATCCACCAGACCATTAAAACATAAAAGAGAAATGCTGAACTTTATACTAACGATTTTTGAAATTCTATAACATTTTGAGAACTTTTTTGAGAAAAAGACATTATTATTATTATTATTATTATTATTATTATTATTATTATTATTATTATTATTATTAAGTACTAAAAACTTTCTAAATGAAAAGAAAAATACTCACAAATATCAGGAAGCCTCAGACAGTCCTAAGATAAAACATCAGAAACGCTAAGCAACCAAAAAGGCCAAGAAATGAAGAAAAATGGACAAAGAAGAAAAATGTGGAACATTAAGAAGGAAATCAAACTTCGTGCTTTTTACAAATTCTTCGTCGTCTTGTTGTCTCATGCGGAAAAGACAACATTATGTACTTTCACGTTTTAGATTTGTTGACAGAAATCCTGAATAGCCATAATTTGAAATGAATGTTAATAATACTAACAATACGACAATATTTACAATAATCATCGAGATTATTATTAAACATCGCTTACATTATTATTATTAATTATCGTAGTTTACATTATTATTAATACTATTATTATTTAATGCAGCTTACAAATGAACTTGAATTGCTTGCACGCGCTGCGTATCGCGTCAGTGCTTACCTTTGGTGCGCCTGTTATCATAACCGCGCTGTCAACAAGCGAACACACGCGCGAGAATATGCGGCGGGCGGGCGCGGTATCGAGCGGCGGGCGACGGAGGCAGGGCGACGCGTCTCCAGGGCGACCGACGCGACGCGACGCGACGCGACGCGACGCGACGGGGTGTTGGCTGCCGCCGGCACGTGCCCTCGCGCCGCCGCCGCCGCCGCCGCCGCCGCCGCCGCCGCCGGGAATTCATCTCCGCGCGCTTCATTCATTCGGAGCTGGCAGCGAGCGAACGCCACGCAGTCACAAAGAGAACGCACGCTGTGGGCGTCACCGAATTAGCCCAGCTTTTGTGAAATTGAAGTGTGTCGTCTGGTTTTTAGTGGGAGTTGTTGGAAAGCGCCAGTGTGGTATTATGTCAGGTGTAAGGGCCATTTTGGAATTCGGGGCCCAGGTTTCGTTGGTCTATAAATGTTAGGCCTAAATTCTTATTCTCAATATGATCGAAATTTGGCTTCTGCGAATAGCAGGTTTGTCTTAAGGAATAAGTTATACTAAAACTTAAATACATTTAAAAGACCTTCTTTTAAAATTTCGATTTTGTGGTTTTGATAAAGGAAATCTCTTAATTAACATTATTTATAAACAATTATCTAGGCCGTACTAATTATTACCAGCTAATAGGATAATAATTAATGTTCTTGAATGTTCTCTCATTAATATAATTTTAATAGGAAGAAAACGTACTATTGACGAATAAACGACTAAATTCTAAAAGACTAACGACGACTAAACGACTATATTCTTTCAATTTTTGAATTCTTATGTAACAAGCAATTTTTAAAGAGACTTACATTTACGTTGGTGAAGACTTGTCCTGTTATATATGTCCCTTTTCAGAATAGGAAATATATTTTTCAGCTTCATTTACTTAGCATTAAATAAACGATTTAATTATCACAGACAGCGAATATCTGTGGTTTTTTTCATTTCACACTTTCTCATTAGATCCCAGCTAAGTGTAAACTACTTCATTCTTGCTGTAAATATCTCAGAAATGTAAGTATTTGGATTTTGCGTTGATTATCCGACTTTGCTCGCTTAGCAAACGGTGACCCATGTCCGAGTTGAGTTCAATTTCCACACTTGGCGGCAAGAGAGGAATGTGGCGAGTATTACGTATTCCCTTCCACGTATCTGGAAAACTCCACCTCCATGAGCTTTTCTTCGTCGCACAGCTTCAAAAGCTGTGACGATTTCTTTGGAATGCTACAGCTCCTTTTTGCCTCTACCGGGAATCAAACCTGAGATGGCACCACGGAAAGCTAGGAGGCTGTTTATGGGACACTCCAGATCTTACATAGAAGTATGTTTTCAAAGTACATTGTACAAGTTCTCTGATTTTTGAACAAGACATCGTAAAGTGCGATTGAGAAAATGTGATCTATTCTGCGGTCATATTGCTCCTCCGGTTTGTTTCAGGTCAACTAGATCTCCGTGCAAGCAGCCCGGGGCGCAGGATTCAGGTTGTGTGATCTCCTGGATTTGCACGGCGACACGCTAATGTAATGAGCGGTTTGTGTGATGTGGGAAACGCTCAACCTGTCACTGTATTAGCTTTGTCATCCAGTCATGTTCGATATCATTCTGTAATAGATCATTGCTTACGGCCGATGTTACTGTTTTGAGAATAATGCGGAACCAAATAAATAATATCCTGGGAAAACACTGGTGCATTTATACTTAAATTACTGCAAATGCAATTTGTGCGACTTTTGAATTTATACAATAGCTTTCAAACATTACTTTATTCAATACCTCAGGTGTAGACTGAAAATATGTTCGTCTCTTAGTAATAGTATTCTTCAAAACCTCCACCTGACAGAGTTGGAATGCATTTTTGAATTAACACAGACTTTTTTTCAGCTTCAATTTATGCATTCATGAACTTATTCATTGAATCTAAACACGTGTCAAATAATAGTTTTGAGATATCTAGAACGATGATACTAAGCAGTCAGTTTTAATGTATAATCAGCATTACTGGACCGAATCAAATTTCTATTTAGTCTAAAATTGAAATTTTATTAGCAAAATTCAAAGAAACAAGTCTCATTACATATATCTTACACACGAATTTGAGTGTTGTTATACCCCTATTCCCTCTCACGAACACAATACACATAAATTGCTAGAGGTAGCATTAGTCCGTCAGAAATGGAATACGGAGCATTTCATTTCGAATTCTGGTTACACACAACGCTCTGTTTCTCGTACACGATATATGCGGTCAGTTTCACACAGCCGTTCCCTTACAAATGCACTCTAGCGCGGAACAATGACCTGTTTACTTTAGAGATTCACTACCCAACCAATGGAGGCTCGGAGCGTTGAATAAGAGTTGAATGACATTTATTGGATGACAAGTTGGACGATACCGACTGAATATTCCCTTCCCCATTCGCAAACACGAAGGTCAGACAATTGCTACTGGTGTGCGGAAAAGGGGAGACAACAGGCAGCGCGAGAATATGTAGAGAGGATTCCTCGAAAATGAAATTGAGCTGCCTAAATGTGCTGAGTGGACTTGTAACTGCGTTGCCAGCCAGCCTCGCGCAGGTTGCAACCGAGCATGTAATCCAACGCCACGAAATTTTACGTGATGCCGCTGTTGCTGCCGCCTGACAACGGAGTCATGTGACATTAGTGGAAGGGGAAGTCTGAAGCGAGGTTGTTCCCCTCCCCTGATAGAATGACAAGACACGCTCGTTTCTTGATTATTCAGTTCGTCTTCACTTCAATGAACCCAGCACGGCGTAACCAAAAGTTATTTGAAATATTTGTTGTTTATTGTTTGCTGCATAAAACCAGCTGCGATATGATATGCAATTGCTGTTCTATCTACTCATGCTCCCTACAAACACACACACACACACACACACACACATATTCTCACACTCTCACACATTCTCACACCTACACTCACTCACACTCATTCACTGCATTATTACCACATGTCGCGAGATTAGTCGTGAGCTTATGGCTTGTTTCGTTTGGGGCGATGCCTGGTCGAAAATGTAACTGGTGTGGGAATTCCCGCAAGTTGATCTGGAAGACGGCACAGAATCTCAAATGCATTGGAGGGGGAACACCGCCACCTTCCGGGATATAACATACACTATACTAAGGGAACCAATGACCTTAGCAGTTGACAAATCCGGAAGCCCAAAATAATCAGTCATTGGATGGAGGAGGGAGCACGCGATCGTGATGCCCTGAGCTACTTTTTGTCGGTAGGACACAAGTGATGCCACTGAAATGTGTCTGTCCGCGAGGTCCTAGTGTTGGAAGTCGATAGTGGCAAAGAATTTCGATAATAGCTAGACAGTTGGGTCGAGTTCAACCGCTGTCTGGAGAATTCTAGGAGCTGGCTGCTCTGATCGGTAGTTTTCCGTAGTTTCTCCGATCAACACGAGACAAATGCCGGAGCAGTATCCTAACAAACGGGACATGGACCGCGCGCGATCCTCCCTGCCTCTTCCGTGTCCTATTTCCACCGCCTACTTACACACATACCCACACACTCGTTTACACTACACTACCATACTTGTCGAGAGACCAGTCGTGAGCTTAGAGCATGTCGCAGCTGGGGCGATGGGGCCCTGGAGGGGAATACCCGGTTAGGGAAAACCCCGCAAGTGACATTGGTCGACGTCGGATCTCGCCATCCAGCAGCGGAAGATCACCGCCAACTCCGCGATAAAAACATGAACTACCCTTAAGGAATTCGTGACTTTAGGAGTTGACGCGCCCGGAATCACGAATGAATGAATGAATCAATCAATGAATGAATGAATCAATCAAATAAACGAATCAACCAACCAATCATCAATCAATCATGTCCAAATCCGAGATTCGCGCTGCAGGCCAACTGATGTCACTGCAGCGCCTCTGACTGGGAGGTCCTAGGTTCGAGTCCTGACGGCGGCAGGATTTTCGACACTAGCTTTTCAATTAGGTCGAATTCAGTCGCTGTCTGGAGGAGAATTCTAGCGGCCGGCTGCTCTGATCGGTAGTTTTCCGTAGTTTCTCCGATCAACACCAGGCGAATGCCGAAGCAGTACCCTACCAAACGGGCCACGGACCGCGCGCGATCTGTCCTTCCTCTTCCTTTTCCTATCCTCTCCCTTGCACATGCACTTACACTAACATACACTACACTACCACATATTCCGGGAGACCGGTCGGGAGCTTAGAGCTTGTCCCACCTGGGGCGGTGCCCCGCTGGTGGGAGAGTGCTGGTCAGGAGGAAACCTCACTAACCGACGGTAGGTCGGCGCCAGATCTCGCCATCCAGCGGGGAAAGATCACCGCCATCTCCCTAGGAAAAAACATGTACTACATTAACGGGACTAATGACCAAAGCCATTGACGCGCCCGGAAACACGAAAAAAATCAAATCAATCAAATCAAATCAAATCAAGCGCTGCAGGCCCTCGCAGCGGTGCCCCCAGCGCGCACCTCCGGCTTCCTGAAGGCGACGCGCGCGCGGGGCCTCCCTCGCCTTCACACACACACACACACACACACACACACACACACACACACACACACACGAACCTCGCATGCGCTTATCCCGCCGCGTGGCGGCGCGGCGCGGCGGTGGCCTATCGTCTCCCGCGGTTCCGCTTCCGCCGCCGCCACTCGCCGCGCGGGTCACCGACCCCTACGCCCCGCCCACTGGCGAATTTTTACTACGCCGCAATCGCCCTCCCCCTCCCCCTCTCCTAGACCGCCGCCGCCGCCGCCGCCGCGCCAACGCGCCTTCCCGACGCCCATTGATTGCCCGCTGCCGCCCGCCGGCGACGCTTTACGACTCTGGGTGCCGATGTGGCGCTTTCGTGAATCGCGCTTACGTCGGGGATCTTACATCCACACACACAAACATACACACACTCACAATTATTCGGATCCGCGGGAAAAATATTCGCACATATTCGGGGTGAAATCGATGTTAATAATTTTGTGATACTAATGCTTGCAGAAATTGAATGACAACTATGCAGCCTTCTGCGTGAGAGGTGATTGGCTTCGTTACATACCCTGGATCTCGGGAGATACGAAAAGAAAGACGGTTTCGATTTGCACTGGAAATGCATACCGCATATTCTCATACTGTTCGTACCGAATGCTCAAACTCTGTGCGTTACTCTATACGACACAGTTGACAGACAAGGTTGCAAGGAAGAGGCCGCGTCCATTAAATATTTGCTATGAGCCTGTTGCGTTCTGGAAAACCAAACTTACGTTCTTGGTACGTAAAGAAGAGTTGTACTGTATATCCGTACATGCTGTAATATGTTATTGCAGTATTCGTGTAGCCTGTTTTCATTTAAATGTTTAACTTATTGCTGAGTTATACGAGAGTATTTTCTTTGTTGCTCATGAGTAATGTATGTGCTACTTTTTAGAATACCATTATGTGTAGTTTAGTTCAGCAGCATTTTTGCTGTCGCAGGTCACTAGTAATGCTCAATGCTTTTCTGTAAATAATCTTCGTTTATTTGGTCATGTTCAGATAGATGATTAAGCATCAATGTAGTAATGTAATAAGTAGAATAGTGTAATACCTATAAACGAGAACGCGGAGAAGGAATTTCGAAAGTATTATTTTGTAGGAACAGCAAGTGCATTCAAATATTTTTCAAAATATTTCGAGATATCACAGCAGCTTGGATACAGTTCCGATCTTATCATGTACACCATCTGTTTGATCCCCTTGAAGATGCTTTAAGAGGCCTAGGATTTTCTTACCACTTGCAGGTGAAGAATAAACGTAAGTGCATAGGGATGGCTTGCTGCTCAATAGAAAATCCTTTTTGTGTAGAAATGGGAAAGCTGGTGTTATGATGGACCTAATGCTTTGAAAAGCATGTGGGAAAACGGTAAAATTGTAAATTGCGTACTGTTATTATAATAAATTATAAACATCGAGTGCAGATACTTATTGACTTACCTTCGTATAATTAAAATAATAGGATAATCAATGTTATTCATCATCTTGGACGTCACTAACATTGCCATCCATTTTAAGAAGAAAATTGTAGATTGTTTCTTTTCCGTAGTCTTTAACTGATATGGTTTTCGTTCGCCTAATAGAACCTCATATGTAGCTGATCAGCAAATCATAGTAACTTATGTCTGAATACAGCCAATTCTGTATTACATACAATCTTTTGTATACCAGCATATATAAAGACCAATTCTGTCGCCAGAAATCGTTCATAAAGGGTCCTTTTTCGGCACAAATGATGACGTATTTGATTTTACGTCACGAATGATTGCTCAACACACTTTCAGCGAATCGCAGTGAGAGAATCGTGAGGAGGTGGCGGTGAACGGAACAGCCGACCACCGACACCACTTGGTACCAAGTGACATCAAAAGTTTGGACCTAGTGATACCAAGTGATATCACGATTGGAATCACTTGGTACCAAATGATACCAAGTGATATCAAGATTTAATGTCGTAAAACACCAACTTCCATAATTTAATTTTAAATATGATTGTCTATACTTCATGGAACTTTTTATTAATATAAATACGACAGACAGTGAACAGAAACTTCAGAATCCTATTCTCTGACTGCGCCATCGGCGGAGGCAAATGAGTCAGCGCTATTTTCCGGTCGGGCGCCGCGCGGGCGTCCCTGCCGCGCCACATTCCCGGAAGGTCGCGTTCCGCGGAAGGGCGCCACCGCAGGAGCGCCAGGGGAGGCAGCGCCGCTCGGCCGTCGCCAAGGGCTCCGCGCACGCGCCCCGCGCCGAGCGGTCGCGGATGGCCGCTTTCTCGCGGAAAGTGCGCGTCCCGGAATCGAGGGCGTCTTGGCTTCGGAAGTCGCTCGAGCGACGAACCTCCAGGAGTCGGAATTACAGCGCGGAAAGTTATCGTTCGATGCGGCCGGTGAGTTACGCTCCGATTGAAGGGTAGTGTCCCTTCAAGGTCATGGGTTGGAAGGAGATGGAGGAGGGGGTACTGTCATCCAATGTGGAGATTCAATCCCACCAAATGAAGTCGTAACGAAGCTCCAGAGTGGATGATAATGTCTCCATCTTTTAGCTCGTGGCTTTGGAGAGAAACTACATTTCAATCGGACTATAGTTGACGATAATTTAATCCTAAAAGGAGGGTCCGTTCTCTACCAATTGCACTCCCATCCTCTACTTACAACTAATTTCCTTATCCATACACACGAAATATAGTTCAGTAAACCCTCGTTAGCACGAACTCGTTTAACACGAATTTCACTGTAATACGAACAAAACTTCAATCCCGGAAAGGCATTACTCTTCTACGGATATTTATCATACTTTTATTTAACAATAATTTTATAACACGAACTACGATAATTTCGGTTCGTTGGAATTCGTCTTCAAAATGTGTATAAAAATGTATAAAAAAACTGTATAAAAAATTAATAGTGCCCCTCAAGAATCTCATCTCATCATTGAATTACGAAATGACAAACATTAAGTTAATCCGTATCTGAACCATAATACTAGCGAATTTTTAGGAAGTTTTTGCACGCCATAGCGGATAGCACTACCAATCTTCTGTGCATGCGCAGTTTCAAGTTTCACATCACTTTTGTGCATCTGCGCATGCGCAGAGGTTCGATAGTGTTATCCGCTCTGGTGTGCGAAAACTCCCTGGAATCATTGAAACTACAAGTACGGTGTCATTAGTAATGAGAATATTACATTATATTAACAATATAAAATCAATTCCATTCTGATCTTTTAAAATTTTGGAAGACAGAAGTTGACAACCCTACCTAGTTTATTTTCACAGAACAACAGAACCTTATTCAGGATGGAGCCGGAAATGGCACCAGCAACATTAGACCACCAGAAGAAACTTAGAGCATTAATCTACGAAGTAATCGTCTTAAAAACGTCTCATTCGTGGCCACTTAATTTAAGTGCAGTGTAATTCCAAGTTATGGACACATGACAGAGATATCTGTTTTACTGTGCAGGGCGAAGGAAATTTAATAAGGGTCGAGTATTGGAAAGTTCGGTCGCATTTTTCGCTTGGCTTTCCGATGGGTTGGATATAAGATACTAGAGATGAACTGTTGACACTTCTGTCCCGGAAACAACTCATCCTAGGTCTCTGGATTATTCTTTGGATCCGTTGGCGTTATGTGTAAGCTTCAAGCCCACTTGAGACGTCGCCATCCCGTGTGACTAGCCTTCTTTTTCCAAATCCTCACTCCATCCCTTCTCATATCTTGCGCACCTACATGACATCTCAGAGATCTAGGAATTCGAGTGCCAACAATATGCTAGTGTTAGGTATCAATAAATTCGACAGTGTTCTCGATTAAGGTACGAATATGCTTTCTCAATATTCATAACAATATATCAAAACAACTTAAGACAACATAGCAGAATTCTGAGGTATTGTTCCAACCTGAAATTATTAGAAAAATATAAAAGTGAAGAAGTATGCCGCAGGATTAGTAATGACACCTCCATAATAATTTTCGAGCACACATATTACCACACTGATGTTACTGTAGTAAAAAATAAAAGGTGGTATATATAAGCCTATATGTCACAGGGACGCTAATATATGGCCTAAGTAGATCAAGTAAAGGAAACTGAGGAAAAGTAGTGCCCTGGAGAAATTACTAGTAAGTAGATGGTGCTAGAAATGTAATATATGCCAGAATCCTGCAAGTTTGAGTGAAAAAGTGGATCACGTTGGAAGTAAAAATGCGACACACGACTAGTCTTGTAGGAAAATCCAAAACACATACATTATTTTCTTCTAAAAATTAGAGTTTTTATTTTAGTATATTTCGATAACTTGTGTTTGGGATGGCTGGTCTGTACTAAAAGAAACGTAGCATAGTTTCTCTGATGAAAATAAACTTTGTGATCGTGAAACATACTATACTTTTATGCGACACTTCTTCCATAAAGACTGCCCGTTGAAACAGTGCTGCAAACAAAAAGAATATGAACCGCAGGGTGACCGATTCTTGGGAAACTCTTCTGCTTTCTTTTCGTTGCCACTGAAAGGACCATCCGTTTGCGCAATGTGCTCCCGCGTAGTGTATTCGCGGGCAGAGAACGGCGGAGGAGCAAACTGATAACGCGTCGTATTCCAAATAAGAGATAAATCACTTGCATCCTCGATTGAAACGCACAAATGTAAAGTTGGTTTAGATATGCGAGAGAGTTGGTAAAGAAAACGATATGTGATTGAATTCAAATTTGAACAGTCAATTCTTGCGGACGTGTAATAATGTTCTGTACAACTTTTCACGGTTTTTAATTAAAAGCACGCCGATAGGGTTAATAACAGTGTGCTTCTAAAGTGAGTATGAGAGACTGAACACGTCAAATAATAAATAAATAAAATTACATATATTGTTTCAAAATTCATTCTTAAACGATACAAAAATGTGGTAATTGAAGTTATAAATTTCAATGGATGTCTGTTACGTAACAGATTTTACCGTTTTCGTCTCATTACTGTATATTTTGAAGGGAATATTTATCATTTACTATTATTGAAACCTTTAGTTAACCAGCTTCCCACAAAGAATACGGTTATCTCGATGTATATTTTTTCATCAGTCACACATTTTTATCATATTAATAGTACAACAAGCCCCCCTCCACACACACACGCACACCAGCACATACACATACTGTTCAGTTACGGTTTTTCATAACGTACTTTCCAGCTCATTCATTTTTTCCAAAAAAAAATAATTTTTTGTTGTTAGTATTTTTATTTATATAAGTGTTATTTTTAATTGAGAAAATAACGATCCCATGTCAAAAATACAAACGTCCATTAGTGGTTGTGTACCTATCAGGTTTTCGTCATGGTGGCCTCCTCCTGGCGCTGCTCGCCGCAACTTTTTTCGTATTGTTTTCCCTGGAAACGCGACGCCCTCACCTCCCCCTCCCCCTCCCCCGTCGCGGTGCGGCCGCGGCGGCGCCGGGGCGCCCGGCGGGTGGCGCTGGCGGTCGCTCCCTCCCCTCCCCTCGCCGCCGCTCGCCGCGTCGCGTCGTTATCGGCTCTCCAGCCAAGGAGCTCTCGAGCGGGCGCCTCTCCAGGCGGCCCATTAGCGCCCCGCCCACTCCCGCCCCACCCCGCTTCGCCATCTGCTCTCTTCCCTCCTGACCCCTTCCCTCTGCTCCCTTACGGCCTCTCTGTTCCATCCTGTCCTCTCTGTTCCCTTCCGGCCTCTCTGTTCACTCCTGTCCTCTCTGTTCCCTTCCGGCCTCTCTGTTCACTCCTGTCCTCTCTGTTCCCTTCCGGCCTCTCTGTTCACTCCTGTCCTCTCTGTTCCCTCCTGTCCCCTCTGTTCCCCTTCCGGCTCCTCTCTGTTCCTTCCGGCTTCTCTCTATTCCCTTCCGGCTCTCTGTTCTCCTGTTCTCTGTTCCCTCCGGCCTCTCTCTGTTACTTCCAGTCCTCTCTGTTCCCTCCTGTCCTCTCTGTTGCCTCCAGTCCTCTCTGTTGCCTCCAGTCCTCTCTGTTGCCTCCAGTCCTCTCTGTTGCCTCCAGTCCTCTCTGTTGCCTCCAGTCCTCTCTGTTGCCTCCAGTCCTCTCTGTTGCCTCCAGTCCTCTCTGTTCACTCCTGTCCTCTCTGTTCCCTCACGATTTCTCTTGTCCCCTCCTATCCTCTCTGTCCCTCTTGTACTCCCTTCTCCTCGTTTTTCTCTCAGCCCCTCCTGTTTTCTCCTTCATCTCGTCCACTTCCGTCTTCTCCAATCACTTTCATCCTCTTCTTCATTATCTTCACTTATCCGACACTCCTGTTTTTTGCTCTTCGTTGTCTTGTCTGTTCTCTGCTATGATGCCTCTCCTTTGCTGTCTTCTCCGATCTCTACTGACTTTACGTTCTCTGCCATACTCGTCTCCCGTCTCCGTTTCCTCCTGTTCCGTACCGTTCTCTCTAATCGTCTTCATTCTCCTTTGTCCTCTTCATCTTCATTGCCCTTGTGTAACTGTTTCTGGCATGCGCATGGGCCTCTCGCTCTCTGCTTCGGGTGTCGACCCCCCCCCCCAAGCACATCCTTCATTTCTGGAAAGAGTTAATTTTCCTCCCAACGTTTGTGAAAACAATTGAAGAGCACCCACAATAGTGAGGCGACTGTGCTGTGAAATATTCTTCAGCCGTGACTATCTTTGCAGACACCTAAAAATTTTTAATTTCCAAAATATCAGTACGTTTCTGGTGCCGCAATTATCACAAGAGGAATGTGATTTTTTCGTTTTTGAACTATGTTTTGTTTGTGATTTTGTGTGATATATACGCGAGAACGAAATGCATGTCAATTCTCTTTTGCCCTGGCGCAATGGCAAAGCGAGTGGGGTTTTGGCGAGTACGGGAAACCGCAACATCCCAGTAAACGAAAAACCTTTGTTATGTTTTTTCACTCAGTCGCTGACAGCGTCCCTTTGGTAAGCAGCCAATCTCGTGAGTGCTGGAAGATTTCATTGGTCCTGAACACAGTACAGTTCGACTCACACTGTAAATTTTATCCTATTGCTTCGGTATTAATTTAAAATTGAAAGATGAGTGGTGTGTGGTGCAGACCCATTGTGGTTTCGCTGAACAAGAAGAGCGCTGGATAGGGGAAGGTGTGTGTGTGTGTGTGTGTGTGTGTGTGTGTGTGTGTGTGTGTGTGTGTGTGTGTGTGTGTGTGTGTGTGTGTGTGTGTGTGTGTGTGTGTGTGTGTGAAGGACAAACGAGTGGATAACGTTATACTACGTCTCCTCCTTTCTCTTTTTCTCTCGTTCTCTCTCCACTTCCAGTGTGATCCCGTGTCTCGTTCTCTACATCTACACTTCTTTTCTCTCACTCCTCTACCTTCCTTCACCTGTTTTCTCTCTTTACTTGCCATCTCTCTTCTTTTGCCTTTTTTAATGTTTCCTCTCTACTACTGCTATTTATTTTCTTCTATTTCTTCTATGTTGTCCACTATTTCCCTTTCTTACCTGTCAAACTCTCTTGTTTAATCTTTTTTTTGAAGTTCCTTATCTCTCCTTTCTAACTCCCCTTCGGTATTTTATTCTTTTCATATTATCTCATCTTCTACATTCGCTTCTTCTACATTGCGGCATTATGACATTGTTTCTCTCTTTTGAATCTTTCTATCATAATCTCCCTCCTTTCGTCCATGCCTCCTCCTCCAATAATCCTCAGCGGTATCCTCAATTTTTTTCTTTTACTGTTGATCCTCCTCCTCCTCACTTCTTTTCTTCTCTCTTTCTCTTCTCTCTCTCGTCTTCTCTCTGCCTCTCCCTCGTCTTCTCTCTACTTCTCACTCGTCTTCTCTCTGCCTCTCTCTCGTCTTCTCTCTGCCTCTCTCTCGTCTTCTCTACCTCTCTCTCGTCTTCTCTCTACCTCTCTCTCGTCTTCTCTCTACCTCTCTCTCGTCTTCTCATACACACACACTCTCTCTCTCTCTCTCTCTCTCTCTCTCTCTCACACACACACACACACACACACACACACACACACACACACACACACACACACTCCTTTTCTGTCATACTTTCTTCTGCCTCTCTTTCTCCTCTTCAGCCACTCCCTTCTTCTTCCTTTCTTCCGTCTTCCCGAGCCACAACCGCCTCTCCGATTAAGGATATGTGACCCCCACAGGCTGTGCCAGCGCACGCCCCGCTCCCGGCAGGCAGGAGGGCGAGGCAGGGAGAGGGGCGGGGGCGGGGGCAGGGGCAGGGGCAGGGGCAGGGGCAGGGGCTAGGCGCCGGCGCCTCCGGCCTCGCGCCACGCAGCGGGCGGCCGTCGTCGCGTTTTTATCGGTTGGCCGGCGCCGGCGCCGGCGCCGCCGCCGCCCAGCCGGGGCGAGCTCCCGACCCTCGCGCCCGCAACGACATTGTTTTTACGTGTTTTCTCGGTAAGCTGACCTCGCTTGGCGCTTCTCAGCCGGGTGCGCCCTCCCGCAAACTTCTTCCGAACCGCGCGAGTCACTCGGCACTGCTTAGCGCCGGTGGCCTAACCTTCATCGAACAAACCAATTCCTCATTCCCTTTTTTTATAATGAGGATTCTGCGGGAAAATTTTTAAGAATATGATTCGCAAATAAAAGGTGGACGACAATTGATTTGTCATGTTAACATATTTGTCGGTCACATGCGTCTTTAACCACTGCTAACATGCAACTCTGCAGGTTTGTTAAGTGCACTTGTACCTACCGGTATGTTAAGAAATTTAACATTCTTGGAAACGGATCCTTTGTAATATAAACAACCATCGATTCACCACAAGTCAAATGTTTGTTAAGGAAAAAAACATTCAGAAGTAATTCACATTGGTTTGGGGGATAATTATTATTAATTGTAATATTATTAGTAGTACAATTAGAAAAAATGTATATTAAGTAAATTTACCTAATTTTCCTCACATATCGCCAAATGAAACTCAGCACCGGTAATCATATTTACGGTTCATGTGAAGGGGTCGTCACTGGAAGTCAACATGCCAACTTCCTAACAGAATGTCGTTTGTTTAGGTACTTTTACGTTCAAGAGAATTATTTGCATCCATTTTTCTTGCACCGTTGTAGACGAATATTGTTTATATATATATATATATATATATATATATATATATATATATATATATAAAATAAAACGCACGCAACACCCCTCAATATCGTACTAACGTGTCGCAACAACAGAATTCGTATGTTCATACTATCACAGTAATGTAAATTTTCGCATAATTTGTGAGATTTTATGGTGACCAATAAAATCCTGAACATACCCCGAAATGTTACAGATTTATTACTGCCTCGTCCAAATTTGGAATCTCGGTCCCGCTACTCTCCGCGTCGATTTTTAACTTTTGGCCTCTGTAGTTATTATCACTCATAACACTATTAACATACCTATAACTCATTTTCCATAAGTTTACATTTTAACTTATTTAGGAGAGTTACATATACAATAAACCCTCTTTAGCATGTAGTCGCTTAACACGAATTTTGCCATAACATGTACTTATGTTTACCCGGGTCCAAATTTTGTTCAAGTGACACGGATATCTATATTGTATACGAATACAGATATCTGCATTACTAATTTTTAATGCGCACAGGAACTTAAAGGAAACTATGCAACCTCTGGCGATGTGGAAGGTGTCTATGGTGTAATAGATACCCAGAAACTCTGGAAAAATAGAGTTTTGATTTTCACGGGAAATGCAAATATTTGTGTGTATACGAATACAGATATCTGCATTACTAATTTTTAATGCGCACAGGAACTTAAAGGAAACTATGCAACCTCTGGCGATGTGGAAGGTGTCTATGGTGTAATAGATACCCAGAAACTCTGGAAAAATAGAGTTTTGATTTTCACGGGAAATGCAAATATTTGTGTGTGTTATTCTGTATACTCTTATAATGCGCATACCGACTGAATTCTCTTCCATAGTGCATCACTGCTTACCATACTGTTGACGTCATGCGAAAGCAAGGCTCCAAGAAAGAGGCTCCTACATTAAATATGTGCTACTCACATGTGGCTTTACGGAACAGCAAATTGTTTGGTATTCTTGGTATTAAAGAACTGCTTTAGTGTGTCCATATATTCTACACTGTTATTACAATATTCGCGTTGACTGATTTTGTTAAAGTACTTAATTTATTGTAGTACGCGAGTATTTTATTTGTTATTTTTGAGCAGTGAACGTGCTACTTTTTGGGAAACCGTTTTGTGTTGTTCTGTTCACCAGTTTGCAGGTCATTAGTGTATACTTATAGGTAATACAGGTCTCTTGTAATTCGTGTTAACAAGGATTTACTGAAATTATATATTCAGCAAAATTATGCGCTTATCATTGATAATGTTATTTATTTGTTTAGCTCGGAGTATACCTTTTTTCATTAATACATGAATCTAAAAAGAAACATCCAAACACAAATGAAACTACAGAGTAGAAACAATTTATACTACTTGCTATTGCTATATTCTGCGTCTATATATTGTGACTGGTCCAATATTCAAAGACCAAATTATTTTTTCTTTGAGTAAATCGCCCATTCATATCGCTGTACTGCAACCCTTATATTTCTCTGCAACAATATAGATGTTGAAATTTGCATACAGAATTAATGTGAATAATATCAAAGGTAGACGAACGTAATTTTAACCAGTTAATGAGAAAGAAAGTCAGTTACTGAACCCTTGCAAATGCTACCAATGAAGAGATTTTGTTGTGTCGAGAACGACCCTTTCTGAACTTTACTTCTCGAAGAGTTCCAACTCGATAGGAATTAATGTGACTCTCAGACTTCCTCTGAAAACCAGTAATGGAATCTTTCTGAGAGTTTAAGGGTAATGTTACGCAAATTAGACCATTCGAGGGTTGACGACGGAAATTAACTTTATATAAGGTGTCCCTGGGTTGTGCAAAGGTCTCTAACCTTTCGCAGCAAATCCACAGGCGAAAGACCGCCCGTCGCCTTCAACTTTCCATTCAGCCAGATTAATTCACAAGAATAAGTTCTAAACAAAAAAACTTTTATTAGTTTGTACAGCAAGACGTGACAATACACACAAAACGTCACATATCTGGAGGAAACTTCTTGACTAAAGCAAACGTTTATTTCAGCCTTCTGTCGCATCGTCCAGTAGTTGAGATCGTCTTCTGATCGGGCATCCGCGTACTTGTAATGCAGTCGGAGTCATAGTAGGCTACGAGGACAGGATAAATAGAAACGACTAATAAGAAAATTGTCCAGTCTAAATGATGACAGACTAACAATGAGAAAGAAATAATCACGCACTGATCTGGGCCCATTGTTTGTGGCTCAGGCAACCTCCTGGAACTAATACGAGGAAAAGACCTATCGGAACAACTGATTTCTAGAAATCCTATAAAGATAGTGGCGACATCCTTCGTTGAAACTCCACTCTCATCGAACCTCATCGAGTCTCCTTGCTTCTGCTGGTTGCTTCAGTTGCTGGCTGGCATAGGTTAAAAACATCCTGTTGGAATCATTATTTCCCACTTTGAGTTCGACATAGCACCGTTTAACAAGCAGAATATTCAGCTGAACAACGGAGACGTAAAATGTAGGCAAAGTAAGTGTGTCGGTCGTAAATCGGCGCTATCTGAAAGCAGACGCGGTGGCGTTGAAGCGGCCTAGCAGAGGTGGCAGCCCCCAGGCGTTTATCGTGGCCCCAATGCGCGCCCAGGCGCTTCTGACGCGCGTAGACCCCTGGTAGCGCAGGGCGGCGCGGGACGGCGCGGGACGGCGCGGGACGGCGCGGGACGGCGCGGGACGGCGCGGGACGGCGCGGGGCGGCGCGGGGCGGCGCGGGGCGGCGCGGGGCGGCGCGGGGCGGCGCGGGGCGGCAGGCAGGGGACGGAATACAGGGCAGGGGGCGGCGCGGGGCGGCGCGGGATGGGCAGGCGGGGGACAGAATACAGGGCAGGGGGCGGGGCGGGATGGTGCGGGATAGTGCGGGGCGGCGCGGGGCGTGCAGGCGGGGGACGGAATGGGGCGGCAAGGCGTCTCGATAGGAAGTGCGCTTATCGTAGGGAAATTATTTCATGCTGCACGTGCCGCCCACCACGTCATCCGGACAGCGGGACACATCGCCCGCCCACTGTTTGTTCCTTTCTGTCGTTACCACGTTCGTATTTTCGTTCGTTATTTGCTTCGTATTGAATTTTCCTCTGGTACACGTCGAGAAAAAAAGGTTAATCGCTCTAAAAATTTGGTGTCGAGATTTTGCTTGAAAAATCAGTTTAGAGGGAGCCCGCTGCGATGTGGGCATCTGTAGGAATTTGTGTGTGTAGAAACATGTACTGCGGCGGATTAACTATTTTTGAGTTTTAACTAGGTACACATTTTACCAGTAAATTCCCCTTCAAAGATATTTAAGATTGGTGAAAGTGGCGGAAAGATACAAGGCATTTTGTACCGTGTACCTTCGTTTCTTAGTTCCTTTCGTTAGTTCGTTTCCTTCGGTTCTTCGTTCGTGACCTTCATCCCTTCTAGTCAGCCTATAAGTTAAAAAAAATCTTGCAAAACACGTCCATATTTCTGTACAATAAATAGAATATTGCTTTGTTGTTAGTTTTCTTCCTGAGGTTGCTTCTTTTTCCACTTACCTAGTTTTCTCTGCGTTTCCATTCTCCTTGAATTAACGGATACACTCATGCATTTTTATCACTAAGATCATTGACGAACGATTTCGGAGTGTCGTTGAACGCTCGTACTGCTCCGTGCGCGTCCGCTAATTCTCTTGTTTCTCATACCCTCGCCGCTTATTCGTGTTACCTGCTCATTCGCTCGTTTGTTCGTGTGGTGATCTGTACGTCGAATCGCCCAACAGTTTATCGAAGGTATGAGGAATAGAGGGAACGTGTCTGGTTCTGCATATCTACTCTTCTCTGTTCTAACAATGCTGTCACGCAATAAGATAGATATTGAAATGGAAGTCCACGGGCACTTTCGTATCTAGTTTTAATCACGGAGATGTAAACTTTCCCCCATATTATATTATCGTCAGCAAAATTTGTATTTTTTTCAAATGTACTAACTTTCAATGAAATATTTTAATCCCGCAATGTGTATGGTAGGTAATGATTTCACCGAAATGCTGAATAGATATGCCATAAGATCTTTAGAACAGTTCATTCGAGAGAACGAGAGCACATACTAGCACTCAGAAACTGCAAATAGGCAGTTCGAACCGCTCCTAACTGGACGGGGCCAGAGAAATGGGTTGCTACGCAGAACACACTTGCACATTTGCTATAGGCGCTACGTTGAAATAAGAAAAGGAGCTCGTGCAACGGCAATATTGGTTGGATTGCGTCACTGAATCAGGATAAAAATACCACATTGATGAAGAGCCGTGTTTCTTTTCAAATTAAATTATCACTCACTGTCAATAACGTTGATTATTTTTCCATTGATTCACTTCAATTAAATTGACTTGCAGTTTTTATATGATCATGTATTAGAAAACTCATTAACACATAAATATGTTTATGTATCCTTGATTTATTATATTGTTATTTATATATTTCTTGAATTATTCTACTGAATAATTCACTAAATTTTGACTAAATAAACTTGAAATTGAAACGTGATAATAATGAAAAGTGTTTTATGATCCGCGAAGAGGTCCAATACGATCGTTGTTATATCATTCGAAGTTTAATTCACCCAATTACTTTACATTTTAAAAATTTGATTAACAATAATCAATATTTTATGTTTATTAAATATATTATTTATTATTCTTGTGATAAGTATTTCGCATAGGAATTCATATTTCAATAGGAACTTAAGGTACAATATAATCGAGGATATGGTTTTATCAATCCCCATTTCTTAATGTTAAATAGTAACTATGATTTCAATAATAGTATTTAGAGAATAAAGTTAATTTCTTCTCTGTACAGAACGAGTGATATAATATGTATTATACCCTAAGGAAATGTGATTTTGTATAGTTTATAAAACTACACAGACACAAAGTCCCGTAAATGTGCTACTTTCGGGTATGCAACAAACAGATTGAAGATGTAAAAAATGTAGAATTTTGTATTGTAAAGGAATCTGCTTTCATGCACGCTACTCGTCTTTGCTGGACACAATGCAAACGCTGCATGCTGGATTGCTACACTCGGACATAACTCACAAATGGTACATACTAGGTCCTTAAAGGCAGACTTTCCTGTTTTCTGGGAGGCCCGAATTATTTTCTTTTGCCGTAATCCATAAAATGGACATTCTATTACATTTTTGGAGATTTAGCATTTCCAACTCCCTTCAATCCGAAAACTTCGAAAAGAATTCAACCTAGAACCTATGGAAAATCACATCATGTACCTGGCCACAAACTTCCATATATGGCCATATCCGCTCCATTGCAACAAACTGTCTTACCAAAAGAAACGAACTACAACACCAGAATAGAAAGTAAATGGCAAATACCTTTGCAATATATTCCTTAAAAAAATGAATAGAGGAACATGACTAGAGGACCCAATGGGGCATATTAACCATGATTTGGATTTAAGTTTTACTTGCAAGCTAGCAAGAAGTATTCTCTTAAAATGTTCAGTTACACATAAACTGAGCAATGTACAACAATAAATTAAAAACTCCACTCCCTGACACAGTTGATTATAAACGAGATGATTCTCGATGAAAAATGACGGAGCAACATCCGAACATTTTGTAGACGCTCTTGTTGCAGCATGAACCCAGCTCATCCATTTTCTAGCTGGCTGGTCTGCCGGTCAGCTGGCAGTGAATCGCGAAAGCTTTCATTTCTTACCAGAATGCGGTCGCATACTTTTTAGTTACCATTGGCTGTGAAGGAAATAATTTAAATGTGCATTTCAGTGAGTTAGCTCGTAGTAGATTTTCAATGTAATTTCACAGAATGCTAAAATTGCTGCTAAAAAAATGGATGTTTGTTCAAAATTATAAATTCTAAGAGTATGATGATAATACGTAAAATGTATTAATTTTAATATTAGCGTAATTTATGAAAAGTATTATAAAACAGTACGCAACATGCTAGATAAATGTCTAGCTGTATCAAAAATTGTATGAATTGTGCATTACACATGGATTTCTGTAAAAGAATGCACCGAAATATACAAATACTCACGGAGAAAAGACATATATTTTAAATGGCAATACACATTAAATGAAATACACATTTTTGAGTTGAAGTACATATTTATGAACTTTCAGAGCTGCAGTAAACATGTCTATTGTGGCTGGTTATTCGAGAAATTCGAGCAAATCGCTTAAATAACATGTTGTGTTCCTAGTGTGAAATGATCATTAACGATTTTTTTTTAAAAAAACGACTGCATATGAATGTAACTTTGTAGTGCACTAGAATGGCTGTTGTATTGTGTTCATTCAGTTCATTATTCGATCAACGCTTATATACGGAATAAAAAACAACGCTCATGAAACTGAATAAACACACTGCCCATCGACCTCACAGAGGCAGAATGTGTCAGCAGTTTTTTTCCGAAGCGTAAATGATGAGTTGCCCAGGCAGCTACGCGCGGTGGGAAACCAAATTTTCATTCGAACAAGGGGTATGTTCATCGACATCGCCTCCAACGGAAGAGCGTCGCCACTTCTGAAGAAAAGGTCTCCGGGAAGGCCGAGCTCGTAAATAATTTATCCCACGATTACGAGGAAATCGCTGTCGAAGGGTTGAAGAGGGGTTGGGGGGGAGGGGAGAGGTCGGCCACGAGGCAGCGAGTTGGCTGACAGGAAGGGGGGGGGGGGTCCAGACAGAGCGGCGGCAGTCTATCTGGGAGCAATGGTGGCAAGGATGGCACCTTAATAAATAAATAAATAAATAAATAATTTGAATTAGGATAATTACATACTGCCGTATATTATTCCCAGGGAGAAACGTTTCAGGGACGCGCATACCTGACACACTACTTTCCACGAGTGGTATACATTATTGTTTTATAGCCTGCCACACATTATTTGTGCTATATAGCGCTATACATATTAGCGCTATTTCAATACTATACATTATTTCATCCATGCACTGTATACGCGAGCAGATACATTTTTTAAAATGAAATGTCCAATTATTACTTATAACTCCTCAAAGGCAAACTATTTTCGCAGTTTAATTTACGTTGTGTTAAACAATGTAAAGAAATCGTTTTAAATTTAAATATTTTGGTGCGACTTAAGTGAAAATTTAAATATAGAAATATATTCACATTGAAATGAACGCATATTTCCTTCAGGTGACGTTTACTGGTTTTAAGTTGGAACAGGAGTTTACAGTGTTAAAAACGTAAAAAAAAAAAAAAAAAAAAATCGTGGAAATATGGGGTAAGCAACTCTTTTTCTGGCAAAGCAAATTCTTAGACGGTCTTCTGAATGCGAAAACAAACTGCAAAGGTTTAGAATTGTAAACACATTGTCAGAAACCCGATGTCTAATATTATTGCCAGAACACATACAAACAATACTTTTGGAAAAATCAATATTGTATAATCCTTCGTAAGATTTTCAAAATAGTTTCCTATATTATTTTATATTATATTATACATACCTTTTGCGGCTCTCATATGCAACCGATCTTTATAAATGAGGTCTCTAAAGAAATAGAATTTCACGGAGACGTGAAGAATTGCATTTTGACTTTAAAAATATGAAGGATTTGTTTAAAAAAACGCATCGAAATATTCATGTCAAATATAGCCCGCAACACTCCGTCGATTTTTTAAACTGTATCGTCAAATGACTCCTAAACTAAGCATTCTAGGGCCTTAAAAACCAAATCCTGAGGCCAAAGGCCTCAAAGGAACGTTCCTCACATCATAATCTATAGAATGTGATCTTCTTGAATCTTCTATTACATTTTTGCTGATTCGGCGCTTCTCGATTCTACCCCACCTGTTCAGTCTGAATTTTATCAGTAATAAATTATATTTTGTGCCTTATTGGTTGTATTTGTGTGAATTCTTCGGTCATAAATGCAGGCATATTTGCAGATTTTTAGATCTTATAAATCCGGCCCTAGTTTCGACACGCGCGAAGGAGAGGAGGAACTAGAGAAACATTATTGAGAATGATTTTAGAAACTCATATTGTCAACTATGATGATAGTGCTAGTGGTGGTAGCTGCACCACGTGCGGCAAATTGACGGTGAAGGGAGATGGATGCATATGGGAAAGTAGGAGAGGAAATTATTCAACACTTTTCACTGCGATCTTAACTGTATGTTAAGATATTCGAGGGAGGGTGTAATGTGAGTTGAGACGTATTTTCAAGAATCAAGGTCTCCCCATGGGGCAGAACTTACCACTGCTGCTGGAAAACACCAGAAAATTACTCACTCGATGACCAATGAAGAAGCGACCTTAAATCATGTCGCTCCAATCACCTGTCTAAACAAGTTCTAAAATAGGACCTAATTGACGTATAATGGGCTTTATTACGAAAAATGGATAGGGACTGACTTATTACAGCCATTCGGCCGGGAAGGAACGAGCCTGCTGAGTATGATGGGGGCGAATGAAAAAACACGAAGTTAGACTTGAGGAGAAGTGAATCGCTCTTGAAAATTAAATTAATTAAATTTTTAAAATATATTTTGAATCCCGGGAAGTAAAGGGTGATTTAACCCAGTAATTACGACGACTTGGAAGAATGTATTGAATGCTACACAAAACATACAATTATATTTTATATCCTAAATTACTAGTGATGTATCATTAACATAAATAAATCGTAGAAATACTGCAAAAATATTAAAACCTTTACGTCACTCAGAAAAGATTTCACATTTTTAAATACAAATTTGAGTCAAATCCGGTACGTCTGTGTCATTGCACAAAGCATGCCTCGACTCTGTGATTTGGCGAAAGCGAATTACCGTTATATAGTTAGTCCTGGGTTTGCGTCGTAGCAGTTTGGTCCTTATTCCCTGCGACTTTCTCAAGGAACGGAAGCGCCACCTCCGGTGGCTAACCGCTGCTTCAACGCAATAACGTCGACGTTATCAGCGATGGATACATTGCACAATTCATTACACATTACTTGCATCCTGCAGCAAACTAACGAAGTAAAAAAATATCAAATTGTCCTGTTGGATGTAAATAAACGAGACGCATTTTCTAAAGGCATTGTAAGAATAGTCAAACGTTATGAATTATAAACTAGTATAAATATTGTACATATTTTAAAGAAATTTTTGTGTCATTTTTGTGCCTGCAATGTTGTAGTAAGTGATTTCAAGCTTGGCTATCTCTAAAGTCTATACATCATTTTACATGAATGCCTAAATTCAAAATTAATTATTTATCCAAGAAAACTGTTGTTGTAAATTTTGAATCACAAATATCTTGAACCTATTATGCATAAAAATGAGTTGTATAATGTATTTGCATATAATGTTTTGAAACATTAGTATGATCATGTTTTCTCATGACCCAGGGTGATAGAAAATTCTAAACATTATTCTGAAAAGATCGTAATCGTTCTGTTTTTACTTGTTAATACAATTGCCAATAAAACATTGTCATTCCAATTTGTCTTCAACTAAATCCATCGCACAGCACTAGAGCTTCGAGTGATGAAGTATCCACTGCTAGTTTCACTCGTCGCTGGAACGCCGTGTCATTTGACAAATTACGCGTAATCCCAGCTCTTGCGGTAAATGAATATCTCAATTTCATTATTTCGGAATAATGAAATTCGAAGGGAGGTTAACTTTACCCAATATTCTGGGAATCCGGAGCTATTAGCTGCTTCCAATCCCAGCGATGTTGGTTCATTAGAGGGGCGTTCGAAAAACAAAAACAGGACACACACGAGATCGTGACGAGGCTTATGTTATTGTAATCGAGGGGAGGTGGAGGTTTTAGGGAACGTGCATCAGGTCAGCTTGAATTCGATTCGATATAGTTCATTTCTACATTGCTTCGCGAATGAACATTTGTTTCGGATTTTCTAACCTCGGAAGTGCAACAATATTAGTAGACTGTCAGAAAGATAATAGTAATATCACCATTTACGAAACACTTCTGCAATGCAGTAGTAACATGGAGGATTATTTACATTTCCAACCACTGCGAAAATCATTGACTTGGCTCACCTTTCTATAGACGACGTGATAGCAATAAAATTTAATAGTAGATTCATACGCTTTCATTAAATTTTTAATATTATTTTAATGGAAATTTTAAAATGTCGCCCGGAAGTTAAGCAATAGTTTAATAAATTATCATTCATTCAATCAGATGAAACAAAGCGCAAGTTTTCATTTGACAGGGCATTCAGCATCTTAAAGGAGAAGAAAAACACATGGTGATCAAACATAACTTAAAAAAATATAAAATGAAAATGAAGAGAACCCCAAAAAACACCATAAAAATCGACAAAATACCCTCAAAACTTGCCTACATCTTAGCCTTCTTAGAGTATTTGGACCTCAACTGCAAACTTTCTCACCCCTTGCTATTCCGCTCGGAATGCCCGAGTTGAGAATCCATTGCATTCATTGCACTCTTCAGTCGATGACTCTTGATACCATTTGGCCAACGTGTATCGGCTCGCAAAGGCGCTCCAGTACACGTATCTTTTTGTTTTGTTTGTTTGTTGTTGGTTTTTTTGCGCTCGCTCCAAAAATACCTGCCTTTACCGCCGCCGAGCAGATAACAGCGACCGGCGGCGCTGCGAGCGGAACAGGTTTGTGCCAAAGGCGACCGCTGCTCCTGTCGGCACACAGCGACCGCACTACAAGTCTCCCCGCCTACAATTACCCGGCGAAATAGTGCTAAAGTGCATACTTTGCAGGTGGCTCGCTGAATACAGCATGCGATGCATGGGGGAAATGCGAAACACTCCAGGCTAGCGTCGAACTTTGTTTTGCGTACTCCTTTCTTTGCCTGTGGCTAGCCAGCGCCCAGTCCGGTGTATACGATCGTATGTCCTACATGTAGTGGTAAGGAGTATTCTATTAAGCTGAATTACGAGGGAAACCCTCGTTGAGAAGTTTCGAATTTTAATACATCCACTCCGTGGCGAAGGCGGGGAAACTTTGCTTTACGGGGCTTTATCCCCAAGAGTCTACGTCTCATCAACAAATATAGTATTTACTAGTTTTCTGTAGTAACGAGAGTCATTTAACATTCGCATGGAGACGAAAGTAATTCCAAGTCTCAATACTGAATACGTTGGAAACAACTATACAAAATCAGCAAATAAAAATATTTTTTTAAATTCAGAATAATGAAAAATAATTAGAAGAGATGAGGTTGGGTGGACATTACACCTGCAGCTCCCAATAGAAAAATTCGCGTTCCGCCGCTGCATCTACTAGATGCTTTGGGGTGGCACAGGGGCTTGGAACGGTCTCCAACTACGCTAAGTGAAAGCTGAGGAAGTTGTTTTCACCACGTGGCTGTGGCGGGGTCAGCTTCTCATACCTCCACGCACTATGCCATCCGTAATCATTCATCATCATTCATCGTCATTCACCTCTCGTGATCACCTTATCATTGTACATCTAGTGGAAGGCCGAGACAAACACCCACTGTGATAATACGCGCAGGAAAGGAAGATGGAACAAAGACGCTTTCTCCCTCGCGTGGTCTCGGCCATTCCATGTGCCATTTATGATCTACACATGTTGCTTTATGCTATGAGGTAGCAGAACATGTTTGGACGGAAGTACATTGTACTAAAAGTGTTGAATAGTACAAAATTGAGGAATGTATAAAATGAGATTAGCAGTAAATACACGAAAATGGAATCGGCAATTAAAATCCAACCCTTTCCAATGAGTCAAGAATTATTCCAAGGGACCCAAAGGAGGGTCAAAATAATTACTTAAAGAGATAGAAACTGAGAGTCAATGCAGAAATCGACCAAGAGGGAGAATAAATGTAGTAAATGTAATAGGAAGTTAAAATAAGAAAACTTATATAACAGTTTAATTTCATCGCCATTTATATCGATTTACTACTCAAATGTTTCATCTGAATTGATTCTAGGAAACTTTTATTTTATCTCCCCTTTAGCATGCCCGAATCGGAAGAGATATCGCCTATTGTGGATTACTAGATTTCCATTTTAGTCTATATTTAATATGGACGTTTATTTACATTTTAAATATAAATGTAATATTGTGTAATACTAATCAAAAGGTTTCAATAATTTATTCTTTTGATTTAAAAACATTTTACATATCTCGTTTGGAAATTATATTTCGTTAACAGAAAACACTGTACGTTCCGACCATTTGATGTTGCGTTGCTCGTCAGTCATTTACGAAGTTTTATATCGCTCTTGGAAATTTATTTGCTGACTCTATACTATGGTTAATTTAGCAAAACTAAATCATATTATTATTTTTTCGTTATCTATAAATTACTTCAAAGAAAGGTTTGCTATTATATTAATTACCCTCAATTTCACTAATCGTATGCCATTATCATTTCCACAATAAAATGCTAATTTTCTCTGGTATTGGTTGAGGTTGGAAAATTATATGCATTGTCATTTCATTTATAGGAAACTCAATTTATTAGTTACAGTTATTTTATTTCTTCCAATTATGCGGTGATACAGAACAGTTATTGAACTATTTATACTAACAATGTTCAGTAATTCCAGCAAACGAGTTCTGAATTAAAGGACAAACGTCAAAAGGGAAATAACAAAATAATTTCTAATATTATCAGCATTTAATCAGAGGGTAAAAAGTTATCAGAGGCAAAATATGCATTATTACCTATCACCTTTCATCTTTCTGTTTTCCTCTCGCGGCAGGAAAACCTTTCACGTCCTTCCCTTTTTGGAATGTTCTTGGGTCATTTTTCTGCTAATTTACGTTTTTCGCGAGTGATCGTTTATGAAATTTACTCCATTTTTGGTAAGTGATTATGTTTCGCTGAGTGATTATTTTGTAATTCATAAATATCTAACTGAAATGCATCAATTTAGTGTCGAAATTCAGCTTAATACATTTTGAAATTATTTTTTTTCGGTTTGAACTTCTGGAGTGTACTACAATAAACTACGCCCCTAAGATATTAAACTATAAACTAAGTCGAGAAGTCCCGAGAGAAAGCTTTATGTCAATTGATGTTTTGTTGGATGCCATTCAAGAGTTTCAGTGACTTATTAATGCAACATACTTTTAATATATTTCGAATAATCTTTTTCGTGACAATAGTAAAGTTGTAAATAATAACCTATTTTCATGTATTTGTTTTAAAGATGTGTTCATTCTACTCAGTTGTGTCTAATGTATGAAAGTGCTAGTGCAGCAAATGCGAGAACTAGTAATTGCACCCGCATCCTACTGACACTCTAATGATAGTGACAGCTTTCCAAATTGAAAGGCTTCTGCGATACCGAAGGGAAAATGTCTTCATAAAGCTTTGTGTAAAGAAAATGAGGGAATTATTCGGGGACATTGCTTAAGTAACGGAAGAAAATCAGAAGGGATGGAAATGAAATTTAATTTTGTCGACTTAGCAGAGGTCATTAAGTGCAGTCAGACTACCTCGCGGATACAAATCTCGCATGGAGCATGAATGTTTGCGTGTGTATTCGTGCATTCGTTTACATAAATGTGTGTCACGACTATGATAACTTCTATATAAAATGGCGTGGGCTCGAAAAATATTATCTCCAAAATTGTGGATAATTCTCATACTAGTATTAGAGTTCTTGCGCCCATATATCCGTCCGTCCTTCACTCACAGGCCTCTTTCCGTCCCCAATGAAGACAAACGATGTCATTCGATGTGTCTCAGTCTCTTGGTGAAGAACTGATAATTTGTTTTCGGATCCATCCAGTAAACTCTTGTAAGAAGTTTCTCCAAAAAGGTGTTTTGCATTTTGTAACACTATAATCTAGTGGCGACCGTGCGATCGACGTGCTCCAGTGACATTGCCTCGAAAGACGCCAAAACCAGCTGTGATGACAGCTGAATGTGATGACAATAAGGCGATGAATGACACAGGTCGCTAGATATTGTACAGCTGGGACGCCGCTGTTTACAGTTTGCTGTATAGGACTTGGATCACTCGTTAGCGTTGTCACCACGTAAGATTTTTGTAGTTTTATACGATAATGTTATGTGAAGCATATACGATACTGCTAATGAAATACTACCCTTTTGTTGGATATCGACTACAAAATTATATTCTAATATAAATTTATCAGAATGGATAGGTATATTGTAGAATAGGAGTTTGCAAATGTACAAATGTTCTTCAATAAGCAGTCTGATAATACACTAAAAGAAAGTACTTTTCAATACCACTTGTCTGGAAGCGTTCGGACTAGGTTCTTCGATATCGTATTCTGAGGTGCAACTCCTGTGAATGTGAGAGTCAGCAAGAAGAGTTTCGTCTTACATTTGTGGTATTTTCTATTACTTAATTTTAGTTCTTAACATTCTATTTTCTAAGCACAAGACAACGTATCTTTAAAGTTTCTTTTTATTAAGAACTTATGTAGTTGACATTTTTAACGTACGAAAATATTTTTTAAACATTTTTAAGTGTGGGCGACGCCACATGCTGCTAGTAGAAATGTTATCAGGCTATCAGCGTAAATGATTATAAGCTCTGGGACTGGTATCATCTACTCACAGTCCCTAGAATTTAAAAACAAAACTATTACCTTACAATATGCCCACAAACCCACAGAGGACTTCGTCGTCACAGGAAATGACGGCGATAACCGGCACCAACGGTCAACACCACAGCAGCGACTGTGGCGGCGGCGCGGCGGCTTATGTAAAGGAAAATAACCGGCGAGTGATTTGAATACAATCGCGGCGATTCCGCGTAAAACTCAGGAAATAGTTTCCGTTTTGCTGGGCGCGCGGGCGAGCGCCGAGGCCTTCTCGCAAATGGCTGACGCCGCCGCGCCACCGCTGCCGCGAAGGGAGTGAACCAATGGGAGCGCCGTTTCACTGTCGGCGTCGCGATCAAAGTGGAGCCGATTTCGGCCGAAAGTTTGGTCGGCCGATGTCGAAGGAACGAAAAACATCAAATAATCTTCGTCCGGGAATCGATGTTTTCGGACGTGGTCGGAAGAGGTCGTTCGGGGTCAATGTGACCATTTGTGTTTACCATTGCATGTTTGAACGAATCTGCAACGTCGGACAAAAGCGGTCAACCGAAATTTAGGGCAAAATCCGCTCCAATGTGACCGTCTCTTAAGGGGTAGAATACGTAATTCGACAGCTGAACATTACACGAGAAGTCTCTGGAGCAGGGGTTCCCAACGGGATCAGTATCGACCCCTGGGGGTCGATCACATTTTCAAAGGGGTCAGTGATGACCAAGAGTCGATTGGGGATCAATAAACCAATACGAAGAGGTGAACTGATCATTTTAATCATTTCATTAAAAAATATATTAATAAACATTCTACTTCTCTACGGTCAGAAAATAGTTTTCTCACCTTGAGCGACATAATATGGAAAAAACAATTACAAATTCGCTCTCCTTCGTTTGTATCCATCGTTCATCTTTCAGTTAGCAAACTCAAGAAATTATAACTATCCATTCATAATGATATTCTGCCATAAGAAAATATTTTCCGCAATATGAGCTGGAGAAATGTCTTTCCGAGTTCTTAAAAAATGCTCAACATTTCGTAACCATTTCACTATTGAGGGAATAAGAATTGTAAACTCAGCGACTCAAAAGCGGCAGCCTCTTCGATTATTAAAAATGACAATAATGGTGTGCAGAATTGTTACCTTTATTTTGTTTTATGTTTGGATGCTCTGTTTTATTGAGACGGGGTCAACGAAGAAAACAGTTTTCTTAAAAGGGGTCGGAGAAAGGAAAAGGTTCAGAATTCCTTGCTCTAAAGAGTCTCTGAAGTCCTACCACGGACGTTATTAACACGTAATATGGGGAAAGGAGGTTCATAAAAGGAAATAAATTAGTTTCTTGCATCTCCTTAGAATTTTAGTTTTAGCCACAATACTTTTATCTTCTTCTCCAGGCTTCGGCAATATTGCCTGTTGCACCTACTGATATTTCCATCCCGTTGGTGGTCGACCAACGTCTCTAATATTGCATATTTTTATTTATTTATTAGAGTTAACAAGGTGCAATCAGCAAATTGCTACAAGTGAAGATATATAACACAGCTCTTCAGCAATTGAAGAGTGTAGGGCAATAACAAGATAAGCCACACCTACCATGGAAGACCCTATATTCATAAATGTGAATATCTCGATTTTGAATAAAGGATAGCATATATTGTAGCTGTACAAGTCTTATTCATATTTATGAAGAGCTTGGGCAGTAACAAGATGGGATACACATTGACTAAAATTGAGATATTGGCATTTACGAATACCGGAGGCTTGCTGTGACAGGTGTTGCTTACTTGGTTGCTACCTTATGCTATTTAATTAAGTAATGCACCTTGAAAAGAAATTTAAAAAGTTCTTCAATTCAAAAAAAATCGCAAATGTTAAGAATATTGAAGAAGGAGTAACTTGACCTCTGCAACTTACTACTAATTTTGTAAAGCTTATTACATTAATAAAAAGAAACAAAATTAGAATACAGCAACTAGATGTATTTGAAAATATTGACGGGGAAGTTTCCTCCCGTCATCCTTTCTCTCTGTCAGCGACACCCATGAATCTTAGTAGGCTTTCGCAGTTGGTGTCCTGTGCTTCTTCTCACTTGTCCGGGTGGTACAGCGTAGTGGGCAGAAATGAAAATGGTCGAAACATTGCCTAACCAGCTCTCGACATACCAACTCTCGATCGTATTTCTCCACACTTTAGACAAACTGTACCATTCATATTACTTTTTAAACCTCATGGTTCCAAAGGCCAACATCTTTTGTTTGAAAAATATTGGTGTGTGTCGACACGCTGCCAGTATTAAACCATGTTTAGGATGCCCCGACCTTTGTTACATTTTCGTTGCTTTCAGAAACGATGTGGATGTATTCAGATGTGGGAATATTAAACACTGTCCATTGCCTGAAGAAATTTCGCTCGGATTTCGTTTTAAATAATTATGCGAAATTGTAATTAGATGGGTCCGCTGTATCAGTGAATTTTGCATTTCCAAATGAAGAACACCAGTATTTTTTTTCTCGGACTTTTATCCTCGAAAAGGGAGTATTTAAAAACTAGAAATAATGTCCTTCAGATTAGCGTTTTGTGCTACTACTTATTACAAAAACTTTTTGTATTTATCTGAAACATGACACTAAGTTTTAAATTTTTCGTTTCCATCGGAGTTATGCAATGGAACTGCGGCTGAGAATCTACGTGAAATAAGTTTTTCATTGTGGTATTTTGTAGTGTAATTGCTCAGTTGTTTTTTAAGCCTCCACAGCTTTTACTTTCATTTCGTTTCATAAATAATTCCACAAAATTATTCTTCAGAGCATTGAGTGTAAATACAGTTTTCGATCCACTAGCTGGCCAACAAGATACGTTCATTGCGATCCAATTTAATCTTGTTGACAGTGCGTATCTCCCTACACAAGCGGAGATATATCTCAGTATCCTTATCGTTACGTTCTGTCATGGACGTTACAGAGCCATTACAAATATGTTAATCCAAATATTGAATGAATGATGAATTGATGATATCCTCTGTAGAAATATAAAACTCCTGTAAAAATAATTCCTTTTTAAACGTTAAACTAAATTATAACACATGGAATGAAAAAAAAGTGTGAGCGAACAACATGTTTACAATCGGCATTAGCCAGAATTACATTTACGACAAGCTGGTTGTTAATTATGGTGTAGTCCATCCAGTTTAATCAAATAAAATCATTTTAATTGAATATAAATTTTAAGCAAATTTAATAAATTAAAATTGTGTAATGGTATTGAGGTTCGTCAAGTTTGTAAATCACGATTCTTTATTCTTTATTGCGATTCCTGTTGGTTCTCCTTATTGTATTATTGTATTATTCTATTTGTACCATTGTACTAAAAGTAAAATTCGTTTTTAGTGATAGAATTCTCTCTAAGGGATTCTCGGAGAGAAACATCTCGGAAAAGTTTCAGCATTTGACTGATATAAATTAGTCTTATTAAAGTTTCTCAATTTTGTGTAAGGTAGGGGCTGTGAATGTAAACTAAATTGATGCAGTAATGTCACACTTACATTCTTATCTGCTATTAGGCTTTCATGGTAGGCCCAGGCACACAATTATTTTAAATTGACTTCGTACAATCTTCCGAATGTGGATCAATAAAAGGTGCCTTTTTCGATGCTGGGAACTTGAGTTATACCCACTCGAGGCCTAGTGTTTTTTGCTATTGCAAATGAACGTGTACTACATACCTAATGTAATAGTAATTAAAATAGTTGCAGTTAATCGTCAATGTCTGTATTAAAGGATGCAAGTCCCACTTGAAGGTCACCTATTTTTAGAAACGCTCATTTAGAAGAACAGAACGTTTTAAACTATCAGAGGATCATTATATTTCGTCATGTGAACTGTGACTTAGAAAGAACAAAGAGAGAGTTAGCAGAGCGGGCAGGCTGAAATGAGAGATTTTTCAATTTGTTGCTCACTGTAAATTGTGCTCAATCAGGATGATTCTACTCCTCACTCAAACGAAAGCGATATGAAGGTGTAGCGATATATTAGGGTCAGATTTGACCCCACACATTTTACCCAATAGTTTACCGGTATTTCATGCACGGATAATATTTGGTATCATTGATTAAGAAAACGATGCTATTTATTTGCTTCATTTACTATATCGTTCTAAAAAAACAAAGAATAATATTTCTAGAAAAAGATTCTAGCATATCCTTATAACTATACATAGGTGTCTACCATACCATACCATGAGAATGTTGGATACAAAGTTACCAACTCATAATAGACAAATATGCCAGATTTTCATAAAGAAATAACATAATATTAAAAAATAGAAATTGACACATTTTATAATTTTTCTTATAATTTAGACATTTAACTGTGGAATCTTATTTCGGAGCATTTCTAAGCCCATCTGCATAAAAATCAAATCACTTCAAACCAAGAAAACTAAAAAACTGAAAAGATTACAACACATGTAAAAATGGTAAAAAATAGCATATTTAAAAGAAGAAGTTCATGTGAATAATTTTCAGTGTGTTGCAAAATATTATTGGTACCTGGGTCAGAAAAGACCCCAAACAGAGTCTACGAATTGAAACCGACACCAATCAGAATTGCACGATAAACGAGTTGCTCATTATGGTATTGATTAACCATTCAGTTAAAATCCTAGGATCATACTATTGAAGAATTGTATAACTTACAGTTTATATATTTTGTTGAAATTTGCTTTATCAATATTACAAACCTAACTGTGTTTTGTTATTTGCTATTTATATAACAACAATAATACATCACAAGACTACCATCAAGAGCACTAGCAACTAAAACATCCACCAAAGAAACAAACAAGATGCAATGAATGCAGTGACAGAATCCCAGATAACATAACTAAATGATACAATAACCTACAACATGATTGATAATCGTGATTGTTTAGGTTTTAAACAATCACTGACTCACGCAGTCGTGTTTTTCAATGCGATTTGATAACTCTGTCAGCTCATCAAAAAATAAAACTTCAGATTAGAGTTCCCTCTCCTTCGCGAACCAGCTATCATTGCCTTGGACCGAGAGTGATGGCTTAGTGCATCAACTGACGTCACTGCAGTGCCTCTAACCGGGACGTCCTAGGTTCGAGTCTCAACGGCGACAGGGTTTTCGACGTTAGCTTTTCAGCTAGGTAGAATTCTCCTCCAGACAGCGATTGAATTCAAACAGCCGGCTGCTCTGGTCGGCAGTAGTGACGTGGTCAACTACTCCTCAGTAGTTGACGTGATTTATCCGATCAACACCAGGCGAATGCCGGAGCAGTACCCTAACAAACGGGCCACGGACCGTGCGCGATCGTTCCTGCCTCTTCCTTGTATCCTCAACCCTAACACTCGCACAGTCACTTACACTAACATGCACTACACTGCCACACATGCCGGTCAGGGACCTAGAACTTGTCCCGGCTGGGGTGGTGTCCCGCTGGTGGGAGATAACTGGTTGAGAAAACCCCCGCTAGTCGACGGTAGATCGGCGCCGGATCTCGTCATCCAGTGGGGGGAGATCACCGCCATCTCCCGATGAAAAACATGCACTACATTTACAGGCAGTTAATGGCCTCAGTAACATGAATGTGATTGCCTTGGAAGGAGCGTGTAGCGGGTGGCCGTGCTGCTTGAGTTGGTCGCCCCGGGCGGTGGAGCGCGGCAGCGCCCAGGTGCGCGCTCCGGCCGCCGCTCACGGCCGCCCACGGCCACCCGCCGCGCCGGGCCCCTTCCACTCCATCCCCACCTCACTCCACTCATCTCGTTCCGTCCCGCCTAAGCCTCTCCTGTCAGGTCCAGTCTCGGCCTGTCCCTTCCCGTCTCGGCCTGTCCTGCCCCGTCCCGTCTCGGCCTGTCCCGTCCCGTCTCGGTCTGTCCCGACCCGTCTCGGCTTGACCTGTCCCGTCTCAGCCTGTCCTGTCCCGTCTCGGTCTGTCCTGTCCTGTCCCGTCTCGGTCTGTCCTGTCCTGTCCCGTCTCGGTCTGTCCTGTCCTGTCCCGTCTCGGTCTGTCCTGTCTCGTCCCGGCCTGTCCAATCCCGTTCCTGTCTCGGCCTGTCCCTCGTAGCGACATATTTCGTCTCTCACTATCTCAACTCGTCCTTTCCCTCCCCAGCTCGACTCGTTTTGAACCGCCTTCAGACTTCAACCCGTCTCTATTCATAACGATTCCACCGAAAATGACTCGACTCGATTTTGCGTGACCTCACCTGTCTCTACTACACTATTCCATAAAATCTCGTCCTGCCTTTTTGCGTCAACGTAAATCAGATTTCGTACCGCCACGGCATACCAGCTTTGTTTATTTTACTCTCTGTGTATATTCTAAACTACTACGATTGGAATATACACAGGACGAGGCATCTTCCCATCCTGTAGTTCTCTACATTCTCGCTGGATGCGCGGTTCATTCAGATCCAACGCTGCTCAGCGTACGATACCTGTCATCCGTGTTTCTCAGTTACTCCAGCTCCGTATCCCCAAGCAGTTACCCCTCAGCCGGCACCTGCTCTGCCGGGTCTATCGTGTCTTATCCTTTCGAGTCTCTCAGATTGAATATATGTCGCATTTTCTCTTGCTATTTTTCAGATTGCAAATAACCTCTGCTCGCTGTCTCAGACAAAAACGTTTCCGCCGAAAGGAACATCTCTCTGGGGATTTTAAAAGTCTGTTTCCCTCCCTGTGTGCGCGAAGCTCTTACGTCTGAAGCCTTCGTTTCTTCCCCAGGATGCCTCGGGCGCTTCTGAGCACCAACCCACGTCACTTCTCCCTTCGTCATCGAACCTCGAATCGTGGCATGCGTCCCTTTTTCCATTGTCATCTAATTTATTTGCCTCAAATGAAAGTGGACGGGTCTACTTTATGAATTCCATTCTTCATGCTGTTTCAACCGGTTTAATCCTACAACACTAACCGTGAGTCGAATTGACTCACATAGTACACATAAGTGTCCATGCGCAGCCCGCATGATGCACTAGCTCTCTGACCGGTCACTTAAGGTTCCACTGTTTAGTGCCTCCTGAGATCCCACCTAGGTTGTATCTTTGACTTCGGCCGGGTTCGTGTGGCGTCATCATCTTCAAAGATTATTGATTCGAAATTACGCATGATTAGCAATGAGAGACTATTTTACTGTGCGTCGATCTTACTTATCTTTTGTTGAAGAAGGTATCTTTGTCTTGTCTTGTTTTGATAATAACAAATTCAATATTGGTTCAGCCACTCCATGATATGTAATTCTTTGAAAAGCAAGGGAAAGCATAAATGTATTATTTACACTTATTTTACGTTGAGTGAGTCGATTCGACTCTTGGTTAATAATAACGTACCTATAAGTATGTTTAGTGTTCTAGGGTTCATGAGGATCATTTCCCGCGTGTTTCCGATTTCATGAACCTCCTCTTCGTGTTCGGTACTTCCCTCTCGATTGCCTCGTCGATACTCAGCTCCCCATTTTATCCCGTGACGTTGTTCTCCAACGGACCATTTTCCAAAGATATTTCCTTGCTTTGTTTCGCTGCTGCTTTCTCCACGTCATCTTCATCATTTCCTACTGTATCTGACAAACTCTTGATTGTTTGCTTCATCGCCTCCTGCACCGTAGCTACCTCTGCCTCAGTAATATCCAACATCAGCCTTCCACGCTACCTCCGGTTACGCTATCACCTCAGCCCTCTCTGCCGCCTCCCCCGCCACCGCCTTCGCAACCTCATCTAATCCTTTCCTCTTCCTGAGGGAGTTTCGTCCCCTAGCGAAGGTCTTAGCATGACGGCCGACACGGTGGCATCTGTGCCTAGAACGCGGCGTCTCCCGGACAGCCAAGTAGATGCAGACTCTGGCCGCGGATGCCTACGCTTTCATCCGTCTCTTCCGATCCCGCTGCGCCGCAGCTCTACGTAACACTATCCGCCGTCTTAGAAGCCGCCTCCCACTCGACCAACCGTCTCCGCCTCACTACCGTCACCTCTCTGCGGCCTTCTCCGCCGGCGCCGCCACCACCACCGCCACATCCGTCAACATCGCCATCGTCTCCGCTTGACCGCCGCACCCACACTCACTACCTCCATCGCCGCCCATCCATCTCCCCCACCTTTTCAGCTCAGCGCCTTCGCAAGCGTCGCCATTCCCTCCAGTTCACATTCTTTCTCCATCATCGCAGCCTCCGCCGCCACCTCGAGCATCACCGTCGTCACTGCCGTCGTCACCGCCGCCGCCACCGTCGCTGCCACCTTCACCGCCACCGTCACCGTCACCGCCACCTCCGCCGTCATTGTCACCTCCGCCGTCAACGTCACCGCCACCGTCACTGTCCCCGCCACCATTACCGCCACCGTTACCGCCACCGTCACCGCCACCGTCATCGCCTCCGTCACCGCCTCCGTCACCACCTCTGTCACCGCGTCTCCGTCACCGCGTCTCCGCCACCGCCTACGCCACCGCCACCGCTGTCTCACCTTCCAGTCTTCCTCTGCCGTTTCCATCCACATCCATCTCCGCCACGCTCTCCACCGCCTCCGTCGTAGCCATTTCAGTCTCCGCCACCTTCCGCCATCTCCATAACGAACATCGCCCTTTACGTGTTATCCCCACAGCAGCTCTCGCTGCCACCGTCTCCGACAACGCCACCACAGCCATCCACCACCACTTCCATTTCCCTCCACAGTCGCCCCCATCCCCTTCCTCTTCACTTCTACGACGGTCATTGTTCCGTCCTCCATCGCCAACGGAGCTTCTGCCGCTTTCTAGACCGTCGACATTGCCACCACCATCGACGCGTCCATCTACCTCCGTCACCGTTGCCTTCCGTCATCCACACCCGTCGCCCTCAGGCCACTCCTCTTCCATCTCCGCCTCAATCCTCCTCCATCCACCTCCGCCTCCGTCACCTTCTCCTCCGCAGACTCCACCTCAAGCCCTGCCGCATTCCACTACGTCTTATCTACCATCTCCACAGCTGCTCTCTGCTAGTCACCGCCATAGCCAACGCCACCTCTTCCACTGCTATCTATAGACGCGGAGTTCCTCTCCTTCACTTCCATCGCCGTTGCCTCCATCTCCGGATTCTCCGCCATCTACCTCCGTCTCCGTTGCCATCATCTCTATCCCTGCCACCTTTGATTACCCCTTGTCCACCATCTCCACAGCTGCTCTTTGCTACTCACCGCCATCGCCAACGCCACCTCTTCCTCTTCCTCTTCCTCTTCCCTTTGCACACGTCTACATCCGCTCCCTCACTTCTTAGACGTCGCCGCCGTCTCCATCTCCGGATTTTCCGACATCTACCTCTCTCTCCCGTCGCCTCCCCGTCCCTATCCCGGCCACTTTTGATAAGACCTTATCTACCATCTCCACAGCAGCTCTCACAGCTAGTCACCGCCATCTTCAACGCAACCTCTTTCACTTCCCTTTGCACACGTCGACATCACCACTTCAACCGCCACTCTCCATCCCTGCCACCTTCTACTACGCCCTCTGTATCACCTCACAGCTCTCACAGCTGCCGTCACCGCCCCCTCTTCCACTTTGCGCCGCTGCCACCGCCGTCGCCGCCCTCTCTCCACCTTCACTTGTGCCGCCGCCGCCGCCGCCGCCCTCGCCGCGCCCGTCGCCAGCGAGTCTGCCTCGGCTGGCGGCCGCCGCCGCAAAAACCAGTCCCGCCGCCGCGGGGTGCATCTGACGTAACCGCGTGCCGGCGGGCCCCGTCCCGCGCCCCGCGGCGCCCGCGGCGCCCCGCGCACCGGCAGCCGGATACGCCGGCCGCGCGGCGGGCGGGCGGGCGGCGGCGGAGGCACGGCGGCGGCAGACCGTCCGGCGCGGGCTCCGGTCACTCCCCGCCGCCGCCAGCGCCGCCGCCGGCGACCGCGGGAATTAGACGCGCTCGGTTTTTTTGTTTTTGTTTGATGCTGTTCTTTTGTTTTGGTGCTCGTAATGCAAATCGACTGCGCGAGGGAACTCGAACTCGATATAACACAGCTGGTGGAAAGCTTGTTAATATCGAGACCTGCTCAAACATGAGCGCAATCCGCCGGCAACCGTTATGTCACGGGCCGCCAATCGGCATGCCGGACACTTGGCGCTCGCGGGTTCGTGTTGCTAAACATTAGGCTTTGCGCGGGAGTGTAGGGAAGTTTTTCCTTCTCATGAGGACAAACGCTTTGTGTATCCTATTTCTTGATGAAAATCTCCTAATTAATAAAAGTCATAATGGTAAGTACTAGGAGCTGGCAGCAGCAAAAGACCGGCTGCTGAAATGATGATTGATAAATAGTAAATGCTTTTATGTTTTATCTAACGAAACCATAGACAATTTGTTCGGAGTTTCCATAGTTTTCTTTCAATTTTTGCCCGTATTCGAAATTAATGATGGACTGCAGCAGCAAAAATGTTGCTAAATAACAAAACAGTCTTCCAAATGTTGTACGCACATTATTCAAGTACAAGAAATAAAATACTCTTTTATAATACTGCAACAAATTAAATGTTTTAACAAACTGTGTTTCCGTATACTGCAATAACAAAATATAGTAGTATATATATTATAGTAAAATATAATAGTATACCGTAGAACAGTTTTTTACGCACCAAAAAAGTGCTGTTCCACCACGCAACACGTGAATAGCAAATATTTATCCGCAGGTGGTCTCTTTCTTATAGCTTTGCAGTCGCACGAGGTCAGCTGTGTCGTGATTATGGAGTCTGGAAATTCAGTCGGTAAGCACTGTGCGATAATAGGCACAATAATACAATCAAATATTCGAATTTTCAGTCAAAATCGAAACTTTAAATATTGTTAGATTCTCTCGACTTCCTGAATACCTAACAAAATCACCGACACCTCTCTCATGATCGGAGACTGCGTAATACATTCTCTTTCGATTTCTTGCACACAAGGGAAATTAGTAATAGAGATATTTCTTCTCTGCAAGGTGCGAATATCATATATTGAATAGTTTTTGACACATATTGTGATGGCACTTCCTGTGTCATTTCCTCAAAATGAAACTGAGGTGATTTAGAAAATCCAACCTGAATATAATTCAGTTGTCTGAGAACTTGTTAATCTTGAAAGGTAGTAATATAGTGTCTCCTCACACACGATGACTACGAGCGAAAATTTACACAGTTGTTCTCCGCGAGGTTTTGTGCATGTTGAGTGATGGACAACTCAGAGAGGAGGAGAAAGCAAAAAATCGACATCGGAACTGGTGTTAGGAGTCTCCCGGCCTTCTCATGATGTGGAGGCTCTTTCGAGAAACAAAATAAATAGAAGGAAGAGAGAAAAGGTGGGCTCGCCAGAGGATGCCATGAAGCGTAACTGTTAAGAGAAACTTGTTAAATGTGCGACGGGGCTTCCAAATTCACACCTCTTCCCTTTAGATTACGGAACGATCGTTTTCAAGGGGATCCACTCCAAACTTCCAGATAATGAACACTCCTCGAGAGATCGCAGTACGATAGTGAGAGGTTTCCAGACAATGAGGCGACTTAGCAATGAAGGTAGTTATGGAATATTAAATTTATTTGCCATATTTTTTTCATCCTTGCCTGTTCCCGTTTGTTTGGAGTCTGCGCTATTATGGGCGGGCTCATTTTTATTAATTTTTCCACACCTCAGAGGGGACACACACGCACATTACACATAGACAACACCCACAATCACGAAACGCACACAATCCTGCCCGAGGCGGGATTGGAACCCTCATTCTTCCGTCCGAGATCGCCACAACACTACTGCCTTAGCTATATCGGCTACCTAGATCGGCTTATTTACAATAGGTATTGTTTAATTATTTTTTTGAAACTTAAGTCATTTGCATAAATGTAACTACATTGTTGTACTTCCCTCGTGAGAACTAACGAAACATCAGAGTTTGAAATTCATAATAAGTTAGTGATTTAATGATATCAACTAGTGTGGTTTACGGGTATCAAAATAAAAGTTAAAATGTTTGTCATAGATAATAATACAAAGTTAATGTTACAACACGTTAGTTTCGAAACCTACCTTTCCATAAGGGGTAAATTATGAAGTCTCAAACTGACTTTTGTAAGGGCCGTATGTAAGTATTAATTGTCAAGTGATTAGCTATCTAAGAATAGCAATGATTTTTAGCATTGATTCAATATGCAATGTACAAAATACGTTCATTATTTATATAAGAATGATAAAGGGAGAGTAAAATAGAGTAAAACATTTATAAAATTAGCCGTTATTTCTTAGGGAAATAGTAAACGAAATAAAATGAAAATATTCTTTTTCTTTATAAAGTATTCCGAAGTTTGCATAGTTGAAGCTGTTGTGCCAAAACTGGTTTTATTTGAGTATTTCATTAATACATAGTTGTTGACAAAACGACTAAAAATAACAATAATCACCAGATTAAGTCTCTTTTCTCTAGCTACAAACTTTGAAACTTAACAGATATTAAATGTAGAATTATCTCGTTGGATTTAAAATTTGGAGGCAACGTGTATTTAATATGAAGATGATTGAATGAGGAAATTATTCGCGGCGCAGGCGCAAACCTTACATCAAATTCACTTCTGCGACTGTGCTAAACGTCAACAATTATCCGCAAAATTGTTTTCTACCTAATAGATCATGAAGTAACTGAAACCACATAGTTGGAAAGTGAGTCCATTTGCAAATATAGCGCTAACGTTTGTGGAGGAAGATCGCGGCAACAAGGAAAATGTTGCACTAAACCGCAGCAGCTGGCAAAGTCGCATCTACAGAAAAGTATTTCGCAGGAAGCATGCGAGTCCACGTTCCAGGCTGACTCGTCTAAAGTTTTGAATTGTGGAGATGAAAAATGACTTTCGTCGCGCTACGCCGGTTGCTTCTTTCAAAGAGCGACGCTGTGCTTTGGGCAATATCTCACGTGAAGTTGCCGCAGAAAAGGCATCGTTGCTTCTTATTCGTGTGAAAGTTTTCATGGGTTATTGAATATTTATAACTGTGAGGCGAAAGAGTGGCTTTGGTTGATCTGGGCGGACAACAAATGAAAATCCTGTTAATTCAGCGGTACCAAAGTTGAAACTCTAAAGCTGGGGTTCTGAACGCGGTCGATTCGACCCCTATGCAGCTATGATATTTTAAGGGGAACCAGAATTGGCAAACAGTATGATATCATTTTTTACTTATTTGAATCATTAATTTATAGTTTTCTCTGTTAAATAAGCCATTGGCAATAAAATATTGGCGTGGTTGTGTTTACGTTTGGCCAGCATTTGGACCAGGAAACCTTATTTTAATTTTAATTTAAAATTTACGTCTTTAGGAAAAATTTTCTCAAAAACTGTTAACTGAAGGAGACATAAATTTTAATACAGCATTTACTACATTCGTTTATTTTCTTTAGCGGGGAGGATTTATAAAATGATAAATACTTCAAACTATATTCTTATCAATGTTAGTATTTTAAAGGATTAACAAAAATATATATTTTAAAAACTAGTATTATTTTTTTAAAAAACGGCTTCGTTAAAATACACATAAATAATCAATCTACACGAACATCAGGGTCATGGTGCATCAGGGCCCGTTTTGTAACCATCGACATCCTTAGTCTGTCGTTCAATGAGTTCGGAGCTGGTGGCAATTGATGCAATTCGAGCAGGTTCCTTCCAAACGCCTAAGGAACCAACCATGTGGCATCTCGTGACCGTTGCCTACCCCAACAAGCCATGCCCTGGTACTAGCTACTCACACAAAACCTGGAGGGCGATACCTTCTCACCCACGTCCCAACAGACACGTACATCATCTTTACTTTTATTCTTATTGATCCTGAAATTGTGGATTAGTGTGACCAAATATTTGCACTTTTTCAGTCAAACTTGCACATTTTTAATTGTTTTTATTTTCCATGAGTTCCTAGGTAACTAACAAAACCTCTCACACCACTCATAGCCAGAGGCATCTTTGTTTCCGGTGTATTTGATGTTTCCGGAGTACTTAGGCGTGTGTTCAAAATTAGTAATAAATATTCTATTCTCATGCTTGTTATCATTTTATTAGAAGATTTAAATAATTAGACTTGTGAAAAATGATGCATTTTCCATGTAAACTTCTTAAGAATGAATATACTTTTTTTGAACATTAACTTTTTGAAATTTCTTGTGTAAACTGTATTGTGAATTAGTTAAGATTTCTGAAGAAATGACACTTGTGTACTCACATATGAGATGAATATTAGAACGGTTTTCTTAAGCTGCACAATGTACTCACCTGAAAGCAAACAGAAACAACATTAGTGTGTTATTTTAATTAATGACAGCAGTGAATTCAATCGAAAAATTTGTGCTGAATTGAGTCAGCATTCCAAATACGAAAAAACATTTTATTTAAAATAAGCTTTTGTCACGGGCGACTGCTGAAGAGCGTTGTTCCTCTCGGTTTGCAACTAGGTAGCTTCTGCACGATAGGCCTTGTGAGATGAATGCTACAGAATTGCGAGAGCAATGATTAATGATTAATGGAAGAGGTGAAAACCTAAATGATGGTGATACATGATGATGATGACGATAAAGGAGAAGAGGTGGGTTGCGAAGCAAGTAAAAGAAAACTTGATCAGAACCTATTTTCTCCTCGACAACTTCATGTGGAGTCACCTGGTGTTGAACATTGATTTCATAGTTCGAAAGCGCGATACATCACATTCGGTCCATCAAGATTTCATAGAAATGAATAATGTAAAATGTAAAGGTCTTCCGTTGGAGTTTTCTGTCTGCCACGTAATCATTCTACGTAAGATAAAATGCACAAAATTAATTTTTTGTGTAGTTGTTTCGTATACATACGAAGTGATTAATAGTTAACGCAGTTTGTTGACGAAGGGTATTCTGCGTATATAGATTATGCCGCTTATAGACATCTATCAAAAACTATCTCTAAAAACAGAAGACTCGCTCTGAATAGGGAACGGTGACAGCGTTTGCAAAGAAATATTTAATTAGTTTGGGCTGTCACTTCTTTCTCCAGCATGCACGTTATATTAATATTGGAAAGCTGTGAGCGACAGCTACCACTGCCTTTGTGTTCATGTAATCCAATGTTCCTCGCAATTTGCTGAAGATGACAGTACGGGTCCAGAGTCTGTGTTCTTGTGTACGTTGAAACGATTTTCTAATGAGAGACTCATCCTTGGCTTTGTGATAATATCTTCTGTAAAGGAGGTTTTACTCTTTAAAGAATGTGATGCCAAATTTGGGTGAAAATTTGGGTAAAATAAAGTGAGATGTTACAGTGAAGAATGCTTTACTTAGGTATTTTCATCTTTAATAAGAATTCCTTAAATGACAGTCAAATGAATAAATCTGTTTGATGTTATAATACATTTCTGTATCACCTGAGAAGGAAAGCCTGAACCATAAAGATAATATAATACCAGGTGTATAAATGAAACTCATTTAAGATAAGTCAGAATTAAAAAAAAATATTAAAGCCTCCCAGTATTTCCAATACGTCGTAATAAATAGAACAGTCAAATGCTAAAAATTACTGTAAAAGAATTTACAATAAAAATCCCAGATATAGTTTGTTTTCAAGTATAATATCGAGGATGGAAAAGAGTCAAAGTATTACACAATTAAGTGTTTCCTACCAATGTTAGTTTGCTGCCAATTTTATCAATACAAATGGAAGCTGAAATGGAAACTCCTCCTCCTCCTTCTTCTTCTTCTTCTTCTACTTCTTCTCCTCCTCCTCCTCCTCCTTCTACTTCTTCTCCTCCTCCTTCTCCTCCTCCTCCTCCTTCTACTTCTTCTCCTCCTTCTACTTCTTCTCCTCCTCCTCCTCCTTCTACTTCTTCTCCTCCTTCTACTTCTCCTCCTCCTCCTCCTCCTTCTACTTCTTCTCCTCCTCCTCCTCCTTCTACTTCTTCTCCTCCTCCTCCTCCTTCTACTTCTTCTCCTCCTCCTCCTTCTACTTCTTCTCCTCCTCCTCCTCCTTCTACTTCTTCTCCTCCTCCTCCTCCTTCTACTTCTTCTCCTCCTCCTATTTATCCTCCTCCTCCTCCTTCTTCTTCTTCTTCTTCTACTACTTTTCCTCCTTCTTCTACTTCTCCTCTTTCTTCTTGTCCTTTTTCTCCTTCTTCTTCGCGACCGTTCTTTAGCTAGTAGCCCGGCCGTACTCCTCGCGTGTCGACTACCGCCACAACTCGCGCGGAGAGGAAAGGAGAGGAAAGGAGAGGAGAGGAGAGGAGAGGAGAGGAGAGGAGAGGAGAGGAGAGGAGAGGAGAGGAGAAGGAGGCTTTGTGCGGGCGACAGCAGGGGCAGCAGCGTGGGCCTCCGCGCGCGCCACAAAAGGGCGGCCATTAGGCTCCGGCGCGGGCGGCCGCTATAAAAATTACTCCCGTCCCTTTGAGGGCGACTACCCTCGGTGTTGTTGGCGGAACGGCGGGCGCGCAGTGCGGCGACAGGCCCCGCCTGCGGGCGACTGTGCTCTTTTGTCCAACCGCCCATGTGGACGAATGGAACATGTGGGGAACGTTGCGTAGAGATGGCCGTGGTGAAATAAGTTGTAGCGATTAACTATTTGTGCCATTTTGAAGTTAAGCCGTGCCTGTAGTTTGGCTTAAAAAGCATTGGAAATGTTGGGTTTGACTGAATTCAAGTATTGTCATGTGGTTGAGGCTGAAGGCCAAAGCTTTGCCGTTGACTTGGAAATGCGCAAGTAAAGCGAGAGAAATAAGTTGTAATTACCCAACTACGTTAGCACATATGTTTTGAATCACTTCTACAGCGTATTCCACGCATGTTCCATATATTCATATAATGTAGTTGTTTGTCGAGCTTCTTGTTGGAAAAATACTCGCCTCGCATGCAATTCTCGTTCCGAGCACCGCAGAATAGCTGCCTCATATATCCAGCTGTGATAACAAGATCTCGTGTATATCCATGAACTACTAGTGTTGCACCACAATGGCGTTTTGTGGGGAAAAATCCCTTGCGGTTATTGTAAATTGACACGTTCGAGAGTAAATATCTGAATTTTTTTCCCACGTTTCGTAGGACATTGTGTTTTGGTTTCACTTGTTTCACTAAATACGCGGCACCTACTGTCATCTATTCTATGCGGCAGCTTCCTGAAATATTTGTCATTTGCATTCTGTCTTGAGACCATTCTTGTTTCACCTCATAAATTTTCCCGAACGTACATGATGCATTTGTCAATGTCACATTAAATGTTTGTTAACATTTCTCTAAACATTTTGTCATTTCTTTAGAACTATTCGTGATACTTTCAAAAAAGCTCGTGAAATTTCTGTGATTGAATCATCCCTTGTGCGTCTACTTTTTTTCTTCGTTCCTTTCTTTCGTTTTTTTCTTCCTTTATTTATATCTTCGGTTACTTATATCTCCGTTTATTTATTTATATTTCCATTTATTTATTTATATCTTCGTTTACTAATTTATATCTTCGTTTACTAATTTATATCTTCGTTTACTAATTTTTATCTTCGTTTATTTATCTATACTTTCCTTGATTTATTTATATCTTTCTTGATTTATTTATCTTTATTTATTTATTTACTTCTGTCTTTCTTTCTTTCTTTATATCTTTCTTTATTTAATATTTATTTATTTATATCTTCCTTTCTTTCTTTCCTTGTTCCTTCCTTCCCTTCTTTCTTTAATTCTCTGCTTCTTCTGGGCGGCGGCGGCGCGATGCGGTGGCAGAGAAGGAGCGCAGCAATGGGCGTGGGGCGGGGCGGGGCGGGGCGGGGCGTCTTCCGCGAGCAGTGGGCGCCGCGGGCGTCGCGAGGGCGACCGACGGGACGCCGCTCGGCAGCGAGATATTTTGCTCCAACTCATTCATTTCCACCCAAGGTCGCGCTTGTAAAAGTGGGTTTTCAAAAATGTGGGTCAAGGGAGGGTGATTTAGTTGTTGCGAAAAGATGCAGAGATCAAGCGCGAGCGAGCAGACGCCGAGGAGGCAATTTCCAATTGCTGCGTGCTGGAGCAATATACCTTATGATTATTTGAAACGATGGACGTGATACGAGTATTTTCAAGTTTGTTGTCTGGTACTTTTGCGGTTCAGAATCACGTTTAATATTAATTTTTGTTTTTCTTTACTTTGCAAGTAAATATTTTTCATCAACTGAGATATTCTCCTTCATATTTACGTTAGTTCAGGTATCACGTTCAATTCGCGCAAGAAAACAGAACTGATGGAAGCCATTATTGAGTGAATTTCTGTTGTATCTCGTGTATTGTTATTTACAAATGCACCTTCCTAAAGAATGTGGTACTCAAGCAGAAAAAAATATTGACATCATTATTTTTAATACATGCATACCTATAAAACACAGAAGGGTTTTTATTTCCTATACAAGGACACCTTGCGTTTCGAGTCATGTAATCAAATGGGTTAAAAATTGCAAAGGCTCTTAGAGTTTTTAAAACATGTGGAGGTATTTTATTATTTTTCTTACGAGTTTGTCACACAGTATTACAGTTTATGACGGGATAATTAGCGCTAATATATAACGAGTGGGAACAGAATCACAAAACTTCCCAAAGCAGCCCAAAATATTAAAAATCCATTTCCAACTATTAACAAATACATTGCTATCTGTGTTATTAAATAAAATTTTTAATATTATACCAAATGTCTGAAAATATTACAAATTTCTCGAGCAGGCGAATCGAAGATGACTACTTTTTGCCAATGAGCACAGCATGTGGTAGGGAATTTCATGTAAAGAAGTTACACACTAAATTACATTTCCCCTGATTATGAGGCAACCCGTGATGCAAAGGAGTTCGGCTACAACATCTCTTTGGCTGCGTCAGAACGTGACCTACCAAACACAAGTGCATAATCAGTTGCCAGCAAATCAGGGGCCAATAACATGGGCGTAATTTTGTTGTGTGAAATATTCCACCATACCTTCTTGGCAAAAAGAGATCTTCGAACATGAATAGAAGTTTGTAACATTTATTCTCAGGCATAACTTTACCACCAATTGTATGGTAAATTAAAGTTAGTGCCTTGTGTATCAGTCGGCATGTTTCGCCAATTTTGCCGTTCATTCTGGTTGGTAAAATGCTGATCTTGACGCAGGTCCCTTTCTTTGCTTCTGAGTAGCAAATGCTATTTTATTCACTCCTTCAACCACCACATAGCTATTACAGTTCTTTTGACGAAAAACATGCAGACATAATGACCCAAACTAATGGATCTTTAAATATGGGCTGTGATTATGTGATAAAGCGAGACTCTGCGTCATCACAGACCTGGTTTCTTTTATCATATACCAGTTGTGAGATGAGTGAATTGGACAACAGTGTTTCCGCGAAGCGTGTTGATTTGTCGTTTGCAAATGAAATACTATTATTCAATGTATTTATATATTTAGAGTGTTCAGGAGAGACAACATTTATAGAATCCTTCGCTCAAAATTTTAAATTGAACGTCCATATTTTTACCAGATGGTACGGAACAAGAACTTTTTGAAAGTGACAATTCGTCCATTTCTATAACTCAGGAACAAAAATAAAAATAGTTTGTGAAGATGAAAAGTAAACAAAGAAAACTCGAGAAAATAACTATAAAATCACTAAAATAACACAAAAGAGACAAGATAAATAAACACAATCACCTACATTGAAATTCACAAATTCACATTATGGTTCTAAACTTTCTATCTTAGAAATGTTTGTGAATGACTGATATATTTAAAAATGTGTCTTTCCTTTATTCCTTATTAAATTTTAATTGCAGTAACTATGAATACCCGTTATACAATTGTAATTTTGAAAGAAATTTCAATCATTTTACCTACTTTTCAATGTTTTTCGATTATATTCTAATAGGTGACTAAAGTTGAATTAACTAATTGCAATGTTGAAAGTCTTTTAAATAACGTGTTCTCAAATTTGTATCATTGCCATTTGAGTCTTGGGTTCGGTTTATTAGCGACAGCTGAAATATTGAATTGCAATAATTACTTGTGCCTGAGAATGAATGGAGCAGTGTTTCACTCCAATGAAGTTTGCGATAAAGCCGACATAGATTCCAATCTTCTTTGCTCTCCACCGCTCACGCAACATCTCAAATCCTTGGGTAGTCGCCCCAGAAGACTTGTATCCTGCACGAAAACAGGTCACCGGATGTCCTCTGGAGGTTGCATTGGTCTTTCCATACCTCGAAATTTAATTAGTCACCGTCGTTAGGCAACGATGGACAGAAGTGAATTTCTACTTCAGTAACCTTCTGTAAGCGCCTACGATATAATGAGCAGCTGCTTCATATTGTGATGTAATTTATTTCCCAGCGCGAGAGGATGAATGTCAGAAAGCTCAGAGAAAAATACTGGGTGATCTATAGCTCAGATGGTGAATATTTCACAACGTCTTCATGCCAACCAGATCTTCCATTTACTGCGTTAACGCGATGGTGTTTCGCTGTAAATAAAATCGAACACTTGTTACTCACTTTAAAGCAAAAAATTAATTAATTAATTTAAAAAATAAAATTCTCAGCTACTCAGAGAAGCTTGTAGAGAATGTTCCGTGGGGTAACCTTAACACAAGTAAAATGTGTTTCAGTGGCGCTTAAGGTCAGGGGTAGTAACTGTTCCTTGCCTTTCCTTTTAAGATTGCGTTGTCATCGAGTCATGAAATGCCCCAGGGCACGTCCGTATTTAAATAATGAGACTAGCCATTGAGAAAAAAACGAATTGATGCTAAAGTGTTCATGCAAGGGCTTATGTTTCTGTCCATTTCTTTCACCATCACAGAAATCGTTAAGATGTGAAAATAAGATGACAGCATTCATATCCAATCAAATCAACATTATGGTCTGCAGAACAATCACAAATCTCAGTAAAGATCTGACTATTAAATAAGCTCATCCCTTGGGGATTTTGTATACACTTCTCACAATCTTCCATCAGAAAAATTGACATCTTTAAGGTTATTAAATGTGGATCACATAAAATAAAGAACTGAAGTAGGTTGTCATATTCTACTCGATCATGGCAGTAGAAAGATTATTCGAAATCCGTTGGATTTAGTAAAGTGTTTTCAGGATGCTTCTATATTCATGATTTGCTACTAGTTTCAAGTATTATTCTTATTTTGTTTAATGTATTATTTCCATTACCATAAAGTCTTCAGCTGCCGATAAAGATATATAAAAAATCGCAGTGCCATCGATTTCTTTGACTTGACAATAAATGCAATCCCAGTTTACAAAAGCACCTGGAGTTTACATTATCCTCCTCGATGGCCTTTCCGCTTTCGCCACAAGGTGTTTTCAAGAGATTCTGGCGAGGCGCATTGATCTTTCTCGGTCGGTGGGTCCTGTTTAACGCCGCGCAGACTTCCTGGACGAGGACGGACAGCGCGTAGCGACGCCGCTTTGCTTTCGCCGCGGAAGACGTCGGCGCCTGCTCGGCGCGCGCGCCGCGTCGGATCGCTTCGCTACGCGTCTCTGGCGGACGCAGGCAGCTGCGGCCTGTCAAGCCTCACAGATCAACGTGGCGCCACCCGCCGCCCCGCCACCCCGCCGCCCCGCCGCCCCGCCGTCCTGCCGCCCCGCCGCCCCGCCGCCCTACGCCCACTCGCCGCCCTCCCGCCGCCCTCCCGCCTCCCTCTCTCGCCGCCCTCCCGTCGCCCTCCCGTCGCCCTCCGCCGCCGTCCGCCGCCCTCCAGCCGCCCTCCAGCCGCCTTCCAGCCGCCCTCCAGTCGCCCTGCAGCCACCTTCCAGCCGCCCTCCAGTCGCCCTCCAGCCGCCCTCCAGCCGCCCTCCAGTCGCCCTCCAGCCGCCCTCCAGCCGCCCTCCAGCCCCCCTCCAGCCGCCCTCCAGCCGCCCTCCAGCCGCCCTCTAGTCGCCCTCCAGTCGCCCTCCAGTCGCCCTCCAGCCGCCCTCCAGTCGCCCTCCAGTCGCCCTCCAACCGCCCTCCAGCAGCCCTCCAGCAGCTCTCCAGCCGCCTTCGCCCCGTTCTCTCCTCGCTCTCTCCACCTTCCTGCCGCCATCGCTCTCCCGCTGCTCTCCCACCGCTCTCGCGACCGCATCCCCTATTCTCTCGTGGCTCACTCCCTATCTTCCCACCGCCCTCCCAGCGCTTTCCAGCCGCCCTCCTACCGCTCTCTCGCCGACCTCGCCCTTTTCTCTCGCGGCTCTCTTCCCGTCTTCCTGCCGCCCGCACTCCACTCTCTCACCGCCTTCCTGTGACTCTCCCATCGCTCTCCAGCCGCTCTCTCGCCCCTGTCGCCCCTCTCTCTCCGGCCTCCTGCCGCTCTCGTGCCGCCGTCTCACCGTTCGTTCGTTGCCTTTTTGCAGCCCTCTCGTCATCTTCTCGCTACCTTCTCGTCATCTTCTCCCCGCCTTCTTGCCAACCTGCTGCCCTCCGACCATCTTCCTGCTGCCATCCATCTCTTCTCCAATTCAGTCGCCAGTTGATTTTGCCTTATACACACAGACCCTCAGAGTTTTGTTTTCTGTCATAATACTGTTTAATAAACAGTTTTTCTATGAAAAGCTACTCTAGAGCTTTTCAATTTTAACAAGGTTTTTGATTTTCGACAAAAGCTTAATAATAATAATAATAATAATAATAATAATAATAATAATAATAATATCTTTATTACTGGCGACGCTCAGGCTATAAGGCCTGCTCTTCCGCCTAACCACTATGATATTCATCTTTGATTCAAAAATATATTCATTATTTACAACATTTTTCAAAATAAAAATAATCATAATGTGCCTTTTTTTGCAATGTGGTATCAACCGCTACTTTATATAAACTGTCTCCTTTGTTTGCAGCGTCCAGCACCCGAGCCAAGTGAAGCTGCGTGCCGTGGCGAGGCAGTGGTCCACCCAACGGCTGGTGAGTGACAGCCATGGGCTCGGCCCGTGGCACGGAGTGCTAGACTGGCCCTTGAAGTCAGAGGCACAGAACGGGATAGATGAAGGAAAAAGGAAACAACGGGAAACTTGTGGAAATTCACGGACTTCAAGGATCCATCTAGCTCTCAGTGCCTCGGGCCTAACCCATGGAGGAAAAATAAAAATACTGTAATAAAATAGTAATCTTAGATCTATAACGAATTCATTAGACATTACTTCTTTATTTTTTATTAAAAACTCAGAAAAAATTGGAAGATCGAAAACTTGAATTTCGTTTTTTTGTTATTTATAGTCACATCAACATTAGGTTATTAGCGGCCACTATTGGAGTTAAGGTTATGGTAACTGTGATTATGAAATGATATGGTGATGGTAAGGGATGACAGGACGAACACAATACAACCATTCCCGTGGCTGGACTCGAACCCGCGACCCTGTGGTCAAAGATCGCTATGGCACTACTGTCTTGGCGATCTCGGCCACCGAATCGGCGAATTTTAATATTGCTCGGGGCTCGAAGTTGTCTCACTGGCCCTGTCCGTGGCGCCGCCCTGTGTATGTGTGGTGGTGGTGGTTGTGGTGGTGGTGTGTGTGTGTGTGTGGTGGTGTGTGTGTGTGTGTGTGGTGGTGTGTGTGTGGTGGTGTGTGTGTGTGTGTGGTGGTGGTGTGTGTGTGGTGGTGGTGTGTGTGTGGTGGTGGTGTGTGTGTGGTGGTGGTGTGTGTAGTGGTGGTGTGTGTGGTGGTGGTGTGTGTGTGTGGTGGTGGTGATGTGTGTGGTGGTGTGAATGTGTGTGTGTGTGTGTGTGTGTGGTGACGGTGTGTGTGTGTGTGTGTGTGTGTGGTAGTGTGTGTGTTAGTGTGTATGTGTGTGTGTTAGTGTGTGTGGTAGTGTGTGTGTATGTGTGTGTGTGTGTGGGTGTGGTAGTGTGTGTGGTGTGTGGGTGTGTGCGGTGGTGTGCGGGTGTGTGGTGGCGGTGTGTGTGTGTGTTTGTTTGTTGTGTGTGTGGTAGTGTGTGTGGTGTGTGGGTGTGTGCGGTGGTGTGCGGGTGTGTGGTGGCGGTGTGTGTGTGTTTGTTGTGTGTGTGTGTTAGTGTGTATGTGTGTGTGTGTGTTAGTGTGTGTTTGTGTGTGTGTGTGGTGGTGATGTGTGTGTGTGTGGTGGTGTGTGGTGTGTGTGTGTGTCAGAGCGCGCGTCGCGAGGTGAACGTCTGCGGGCGCGCGGTGTTTGCGCAGCACTTGGCAATGGGCCCCCTCGCACGCGCCACGGGGGGCGGGGGCGGGCGACGGAGGCCGCTGTACCCTCGCGTTGGCAAACAGGCGCCCGCCCGCCACTCTTCTTCATCTTCGACGGGCAGCCGCGACGGCGCTGGCGTCACGCGTCGCATTGCGGGGGAGGCCGCTCCAGCCCACGGGCTGTTGCGAGCACTACCTCATTCGGTTCGCGGAAATGTGTGATGGCAGCCTTCGTTTGGATGCCGGAAGCAGGCCTTGCGATGTGTGCGGTTTGGGATGTCACCCGAACGCAAATACTCGGGCGTAATAGTACGTTTGAAGAGGTTATTTTCAAAACGACGTGTCTCCACGAAACACAGATTTTTAAGGAAAGAAAATAATTCGTTTTTAGCGTTGTATTTCAAGATAGGGTTCAACGGTTTTCGTTTACCGATTAATTCAAGAGAATCGCAGTTTCGAACACCAATTTACTAATTATAGTAACAGTAGTTTGATAGCGAAGTGTCGTACGAATATTAAGATATGTAAGAATAGAACACAAACAGAAACGGAGATGCATTGCTATAGGAAAAGGTTAATTTCTTAGTGCAGTCACAAAGTGTGTATAGGACAACGAAAAGTAAGCTGATAGAAGCAGAGAAACGAATTTGCAGGCTAGTGTTACATACGCCCACTGAACAGTGAAGTTTCGTCTTACTGGAACACTCACGATTTACGTGCACATTCACTCTCATTTCTCTGCGGGCGCACTACTTAACACTTCACCGGGAGTCACTTTGCGACGATCGTTTTGCAGCATACAAAATATTTTCTTGAAAGTTTTATAAATGCAAGGGTCCAAACAAGGGAAAAAAGCTCTTCGCAGAATTTTGTTTTCACCATCCGCCATTCAAACCTCACATGATTTAATATTCTTCATTTTTTATACCGATGATGTTGAAGACGTGATGGTAATTTAATGCTATTTAATATTTCAAATGAAATGGAAGTCTCTAAAGTGGATCTAATACAAATCTGGTATCCATTAGTAAAACATTGTAAAAACGTCTTTGAAATTGTACAGATGTAATGATTTAGAAAAAATCTCAGACTTTAGTTCATGATAAAGAATAAAAATAAACAATAAAAAGAGACAAGTGGTGAAAGGCTGTCAGAGAAAATATGAATTACGTTTATTATTTTGTTTGTTCAGATGCTATTCCGAAGAAGCTGTTCTTGACTGGAAAGAAAAAACTCTCCAATTCTTGCCACTAATAAAAACAATCAAGCATCAAACATGAGAACGACGAGGATATATTTCGAAATTTATTTGCGAAAACGAAAAATTGCCACAGGAGTTCAGATATATTGAATATCTCCCCAAATTTATTACCTTTGAAGTATTATAAGTATTTTATGAGAATATTTGATGAGAAAACAGTAAAATCCCTTTCACAAATAAAAACAATTGATTTGTTTCATGTTATTCTCATGCGAGTATAAAACCATGGTATTATTTATTTTGTTATTTAATCTTTAACGTTTTTTCTACTTTTGGGAGATGGTACATACACATTTACGTAGCACAGATACAAAGTTAGTTATGTAAATCTTCTGAAATATGATTTCTCCAATATTGGAATTACTTTTCTAAGCTATGGCATTAAGCAATGAGGCCTTTGCAAAATGGCTTTCGAATCTTGCATCTGCAAACAATATAAGATATATGACCATGGACGCACGAGAAAACGATAAACAATTTTCATGTTTAGCGTTGTTTTTCAAATAACGAAGGTGAATTATGAGCGTTAGTACTATTTCACTAACCATCCTTCTCACGACTGCAGTTCTTGAAGCAGATATGACTTAAGAGTTTGCAAGAAGAAAAAGGAGTACTTTTCCTTCTTAAAGGGTGCAATGACCTTGACAAAAAAGATTAATCCTAATTGAAAATGTCTCTGAATAAATTAAATGAAATTAAGCCTTTTAACACATTTTATTGAACAATGCATGTGAATTTCATAACTACGTGTTAGCAATGTAGTAGTCGGGTATAATACACTAGTGGTTATTATAATAATATATTAATTATACTCAATACTTCACGACTTCAATACTTAAAAGCATTTGATAAACATTCTCTTACGAGTGTTAAGACATCTATTTCAACAATCTATTCTTTAAAACATTAATTAGGAATTATGACTGTATCTTAAGAAAAAAAACAGTACTTGTAAAATCTCAAATTGTTTATTAATGCCCCATATAAATAAATAAATAAATAAATAAATATATAAATTCAAAGTGTATAAATGCAGAACATAGTATGCAAATGCAGTACATAATTTACCAATGTATTTATGGATAATGCTGATAAACTCTACCAACAAAGCTTCTGCGATACACATATTCCAGAATAGTCCCATTAAATAGTGCACTACTTGTCTAAATTTCGAAGAATTTACATGTACAGAGCTGATATGAATTATGATGTAAATATAGAAGTGAAAATACTGGAGTATCTAGACGCAAATCTTATCGTTATATTTTTGAATAAAGATAATTGATTTTATCATCAACCCTTTATATGCCACTTGTTCTTATTTGCAGTTTGTTTGCGGGTGAGTTTCATATATAAAGGGCGCGGTAGAATGTAGGTATTGTAATGGCTTAAAGGCCTTCGACCTAGTCACTTAGCATCAAGTTTTTTAATTTGTCTGTAATTATTACCTATTAAATAAAAAAAATATATAAAGGGAAAATAAATCTGGATGATTCGGGCTATTTATTGAGATTATAAGTACTTAAAACAACTGACAATTTAAAAATGCCCATGATTCTCCGGTGAATAAAATAATAATTGGAGAAATGATGCAATGATACTGGACACTTGTAATACTTTGGACATAACTATACCTTATGACCCACCATAAAATGATAATGGGGGATGAGTAATGAATGATGAAAACTAAATTCACTGCTCTCTTCACTTATTTATTCTGTTATTCGCGGTTGTAGGTGGTCTAAATTAGTTGGAATAAATCGATACACTGCCATGTAAAATCTGTTGCGCAAATTTCCAATGACTATAAAAGTGTTCGTAGTCCTTCGAAAAAATTAATAGAAAAGAATTTCGTAGACTGTCTAGACATTTCCTTCCATATTCAATGTCCACATTTCACGGAGTAAGTATTGCGTATTACTTTGAAAAAAGTGGAGAGAGACCTTTCATTCTGAATGTGCAAAAGGATTGCTTCAAAAGGTGAACCCTAAAACGTCCCGTTGAAAGCATAGATTGAATGACACAGTAATTTCCGTTGGGTCTGCCTTACGTCAGAATGAGCTCTGCAGCCGCTTGAACTGAACTGCGCAAACGACAGCCTCCACTCCGCTCGAGGCAGCCCTCGCGACACGCGCACTCGCCAGCCCCGCGGCGAGGAGGGGCCCACACACGCTGGGGCTATGACATGGTTTTGCCCGTCCGTTTTAGCCGACAGGGCAAACTGGTGGTTGGGGCCACAATTTTCCGAGTACAACTGGCACGAACGAAAGTTGCCAGCTACCGAATTTTGACAGGATTCGTGCAGTGGTGACTTTCCGACCTGGATGGCCGAGGTGGATAGAGCGTGCCGACTCAACTCCTCCGTCGGAAGGGTCGCGGATTCGAGTCCCGCCGTTGACATGTTTATTTGTCCCTTGTCTTTCATGTATGTCCAACGTCCATGTATGTTCAACGATGTCCAACGCGGATATCGGCATTCCCTGAAGCTGGAAAAAGCTTCCGGAAGAAAAAATACGTGCTGTGGCGACTTAAATTACGAAAACCATCCTTCAACTTCCCGAAACAGCTTCCCATTCCTTCGCGAACCAGCTGTCATTGCCTTGGACCGAGAATGATGGCTTAGTGCATCAACTGATATCCCTGCAGTGGCTCTGACCGGGAGGTCCTAGGTTTGAGTGTCAATGACGGCAGGATATTCGATACTAGCTTTTCAGCTAGGTCGAATTCAGTCGCTGTCTGGAGGAGAATTCTAGCGGTCGACTGCTCTCCTAGGTAGTTTTCCGTGGTTTCTCCGATCAACACCTGGCGAATGTCGGAGCAGTACGTAAGAAACGGGTCATGGACCGCCCGCGATCTTTCCTTCCTCTTCCTTGTTTTATCCTCTCCCCTTACACACACTTACACTTACATGCACTTCAGTACATGCCGTAAGACCGTTCGAGCTGTGGCGGTGCCCCGCTGGTGGGAGGTCCTGGTTCGGGGAAACCCCGTTAGTCGACGGTAGGTCGGCGTCGGATCTCGCCATCCAGCGGGGCACCGCCACAGCTTCCGCCGAGAGAGAACATGCACTATTCTTACTGGACTAATGACCATAGTAGTTGGTGCGCTCGGAATCACTAACAACCAACCATTCTACGTGAGGGTTGTCCAACTGGCGGCCGCATGCGACCCGCGGAGCCATTTATTGTGGCCCGCGAAAGGTTATTAGTCAGAAGTGAGAAAGTCCCTTTCAACCACGTTGGGTGAGAATATTGTGTACCAAGTGCACGCGCCCTGTCGGAGTCAACACACTCTTGAGGTAAAAATAGGTTAAGCTTAGATTATAGTTTTTTTTCTCGTAAATTCAGACATTCAAAATCATCCCAATGTTTCATATGGTACGGACTGATATGATACATGATTCCATTTCACCCCACTCCATTGCAGAGCAGCCGGGCAAAGTGCCGAGATCAACAAGATAGCAAGTCATGTATGGATCGCCCGAATAATGAAAATACGGCCCGCAACCATGTTAAAGGTTTTGGTTGTGATCCTTGAGGCCTTGTAAGTTGGACACCTTGTTCTAAGTGTTTGACGTGCGCGGCATAACTTGTCAACTGGATGGGTAGCGACGAGCCCTTGTCCATGTTGGGACCAGATAAAATCGGCATTTCCCGAATGATAGCGACCAACGGTTGAACCGAGGGAAAAGAGGGTAAATGCATTCAGACGATCGCTTTTGTGAGGAAACGCCTACGAGTAAAACTGGACGGCAAAACGAATGGTTTGAGAACACCTTCGAAAGACGATTAAACAGGAGACATTGAAAATTGGACAGTAAAATCGAACATGTTTGTGGTGGTAGTCATGAGTAAACCCATGATCTAGTACAAACATGTAGTGCAGGGTACAATATAAATGACACCTATCGTCTGGTATGCCAGATGGCATTTAAATATGGTCACAAGTTAACAAATATTTTTAAATGTGTAATTATTTATACGTTGCTAAAATCACTGACTACGGGGAAATTGGAACGTTTTTGGTTGACATTTGAAATTTAATATAGTACGTATGTAATACCTAAATTGTGGAATATTACTTATTTTTCCATACCTCCAAAATCATTGTATCTTACAAAATTTGCTAATGCAATTTGCAAAGTGCAAAATTACATTTATACACTTTTAATTGAAATATGTTCACAAAGAAGAAAGGTTTTGGAAGGTAACACGCTATTGATATACTTCTCAGGATCTGCGTGTAAATATTTAATTCTATTTATATTCTCAGGATCTGCGTGTATATATAAATATTTAATTCACAGTTGTGTGTACTTCAATCCCCTCCTTAGTTATATATACTTTTATTAAAACATTTATAGTTCGATTTTTTATCACTTGTCTCTCAATACTGTTAATATAGCAATGTGATACACCAACATGAAAAATAAAATAGCGAGAATATCAAAATCTGTTCATAGAATAACAAATGACTTCAAAGGGACTGAGGTCACGAATCAGTATTAGCAAATCATAATTTGTAGTAAAATGTCAAACACTGAACAAATATACACTGTTTATACTTTTCCTTTTTATTTGTACCAAATACAGAGCTGTCACATGCATTATCGGATACCGGGAACGCAAATGAACGGCATTAACGTTTTGACGCAATTCTGTGTTATTAATTTTAATGCGGTTTCCGTGAGAATGGTCACAATAAATCAACAATTTCTGCCAGCCCACACATAAAGGAAGTAAATTAAAATTAAAACATTCATAAATGTGTCGCGTTTATAATGCAAAAGTCGTGGATGCTTCAATGAACCAACAGATTCAATTGCCTAACAAAACGATGTGCCGGGTTTGAAAAACCTCGGAATAGATTTTGTTTCTGTTAAAGCGTAAAATGTTTAATTCTCGAAATGTAGGGAAAACCTAAAAAATTTTTTTTAGAAAATAAGTAACGACATCTTATTTCTATTTGAGGATGGAGAAATATCAAAGGAAGCAGTTTGGTAGAGTTTGATTTTCAATCGAGTGTTTTGAGATAATGCATTGTACATTTTATCGTCTTTTCAAAATTTGCAATCTATTTTAGTATGAAAGTGAAATTGTTTATAATGGAAGGTATCACTAACAAAATTAGTACCACAGAACTGATTGCTCCTAAATTTGGTACGAATAATTTTAGGGACTACGAATAAAAGCGAGCGTATTTACAATACTAAATGTTGACTCCTAAATGAGCTTTATTTTAGAAAAATATTGAAAAAAATATTTTGAGTACACGAAGTTGCCAATCTAGCCTGGACGTGTAATCTAGATTTGGCGTGACAAGTCATGTGATGATATAAAACAAGGATGGGAAAGAATGAACTTTGACTAGACGTGTTATATATTGGCATACCTTACTACGACAATGACGATCTTTAGAACAGCAAGAGAAGAAAGCTCTGTTTAGCAAAGTTGGTCTATCAAGCACAGGTCGTGATAGCTAGGCCGAAGTACAAGCCGAGATGTTCAGGTTGCAGTTGCTTTGTAAGAGGAGATGTAGTAGGTTTGGAAAGTGTGCTAATCAGGAGCAAACGAGCTCAAACTATGGGTTGAGATGTTGAAAGCACACCTAGTAGTTGCGCAGAAGAGTCAGGAAGTCTCGAAAGAATTAAATGGAAAATATTTTTAAGGCAAAGTATGACTTGAAAATAAATTGAAAATTTAATAAATTATCAGTATTAAATTTTGTACATAAATGAAATAATAATAATAATAATAATAATAATAATAATAGTAATAATAATAATAATAATAGTAATAGTAATAATAATATGTGTAAATCTACATTCAGTTTACAGATGCACAAGTGTGAATGAACCGTCGACGACTTTATAAAATTACTACTGTAAATATGTCTCATCTTGTATGTTCCTGTAATATTATTTATGGCAATTAGTTAGGTAAGTAAGTACCACGAAGAAAATTTAATACCCTCGGGGAATTTTATGAAAGGTTCCTCGACCAAATTACAATGGGAATCTCGAAACGTCGAGCCGAAACACGTTCGTTGAAGAATGGTTGTGAGTAGAAAAAATGTAGAAAGGTTTGAAGTAAGACTTGTACCTTACAGAAAGGTGTGTATGTTACTTTGTCTATGGTTGTACGAATAGAAGAACCGTAGTAACTGGAGAGCCGTACGACAGATTGATTCGAACTATTTGCTCCTCCCCTTTCCGTACTTGACGACAGTATCAGTTTAACATAGTATGTGCAGTACTAGATAGCCCCAGGGAAGGTGAGCGTATCAAAGAAGGGGGGAAATGGTAACAGATTTTGTTCTGAATTTTCAAAATGAAAAGTAAGATCCTCATTTTAAACATTGCACTAACTACATAATGGGAGTGAGCAAAAAATGGAAATCTACAAAATTCTTTGCATTTTTAGGTCACTATAACTTAAAAATGCGTTGAATTCGTCCTGTGAAGGTGGTGCTATTCGAAAATTAAGAAAATAAACTAAGATATGACAAAAACATTGCGAACGATATTAGATTTATAGAGGAAGTTTCCAAAAGTTGCAAAGTGAACAATTTCAGCGAATTATGCACTACACACATTCATATTATATTCTGCCAGATAATCTTTTAAATCTTGTCATCGAAACAGATTCTTCATTGCATCCAAAATCAATATTAATTCTTTCTGCTTTTTCATTCAACTTCAACATAGCCTTAATGTCGAAAGGCTTGTGGAGTAGATCTCCAAACCAGCCAACTACTTTTTTCTCAATAGAAGAATCGCTGCGGTGGGAACGAGACAACATGCAGGCTCCTCGCCAAACTTGCGAGCTATCCCCGCCCGTCATCGTTCCGACAACCCGCCGGCAGCTCCGAATCTTCTGTCTGCCCCTCCCCCTCCACCGTTCTCTCCCCCTCCCACTTCCCCTCCCGTGCTTCGGCTCCACCCCCCCCCCTCTCCACGCCCCTCGAGCAGCGGTTTCGGGCGCGCTATTCTCGGGGATGACCTCAGCCGGATTGGATGCCGCGGGCGTCGCCACCCGCACCCTCCCCTCCCCCCTCCCCCTCCCCTCTCCTCGTGGTGAGTGGTGCTCCAACTGTAATCCCCCGTCGAGCCCCGTCGCTTTGAGTTACATGGTCTGCGTGCGAGACTTCAGACGGCGCTCCCAAGAGACAGGCGGGCAGGCGGCGAAACAGGTGGCGGATGATGACCAGAATGTTGTTACACAGCAGAAATGTAAATAAAAACGGGGTACAAAGAAAGAGGAGATACATATTAATGAGATATCAAGGACAAACACAATTAAGTTGTGGAATATCAACGAGTTCGTTGTTATCATAAATATACGGTAATGGAAGATGTTGAAGCAAGAGAGTGAGCTCAAATTTTGAACTTTTCTTTCCGAATTATCGCTTGGTTAATACGTTTCTTCATGACATTTTCATGAATCCTAAATGAAACAAATTTTGCCAAACCTTTGAAACTTAATATCACAATGAACAAAAATTTACTGTATTTCAATGAGTACTTTAAATGAAATTTGAACAAGAGATGTTGTATAATCTATAAACTTAGTTATTTTTGGTCACCATAATTTCATGGTTTTATGTAAGACAATGGCTATTTTCCTTATGTCAGAGTGACAGTAGATCGGCTAATGTGTGTATTAACGTGTGTGTAAGACGCTGTGTGTGTAACTCAGTGAAGAGTGTTTTGGTAGAATGCTATATTACACGTATTGAAAATAGCAATATAATCTACATGAAAACATGAATGTTATTTACTTGGGTATTTACACTTGATAGACTATTTAGCGTACTATTGAAGTAATAATGAATTCAGTAATATACCGGTTCGAAATGCATGCGGTTCGATTAATGTGGTTATCAGACATGAGCAGC